>MU769625.1:71611-95847 GCA_026770625.1 Nicotiana glauca
AGATTCACTTAAGATCAGTTGGTGACTGCTGGGCAATCCATGCTTGGCCATCTTTTATCATTTAAGAAATGGGCTCATTGGGGCCCAAGTTTAAAAGTAATCCAATTGGGTTTGGTTCGTGGCTATTTGCTAAAACAGTTTGGTATTAAATTAATCGACCCCCTAATGCATAAATAGTTAAGCCCTTTAAATAGTTGAGGCGAGCCATATCGCTTAATTCATAACAATTTATGGCCCTCCCAAAATTAGTATAGAACCTTTAAGTAGAGTATTTTTGAGGTGTGCCATTCCAAACAAAAAATAACAAATGCATGGCCCTCATTTAATTAATCTCGTATTGATCCTTAGATTCCGAGGCGTGCCATTTAGCAAATTTTATGGTCCTTGCAAAGTGCAACGCGTAATTGCTTTAGGCGCGTTCCTAAATTCGGGTGCGCATTTATGTGCCCCAAATCCAAATCTTAACGATGTTAAAATATGTCAAAAATTACGGATGCATTTATGTAACGTGGTACGAGGCATGTTTTAATGATGTTGCAATTTTCTTTAAAAAATAATAATAATAGCGGCTAAAAGTTAAAATTCGCACATAGGTTCATAATTATTTAAAATCAGATAATCTAAGCCAAATATAACAGTTGAGCGACCGTGCTAGAACCACGAAACCCGGGAATGCCTGACACCTTTTCTCGGGTTAATAGAATTCCTTACTCGGATTTCTGGTTCGCGGACTATTAAATAGATTCAATTTTTCCTTGATTTGTGATTCAACCGGTGACTTGGGATACCGTAAATCTCCCAAGTGGCGACTCTGAATCTTTTAAACAAATTCCATTTTGATTGTCCTTTAATTGGAAAAACTCTCTTTATTATACCCTCCGGGGGTGTAGGTAAAAATGAGGTGTGATAGCGCCCAGAGCTCAAAGAAGGCAACTTTATTTGTGCCAAAAATCTCGAGGTTGGAAGTTCAATTCAATGTTCCAAGACCAAGGTTATATGTTCTTAGAGGCCACCCCAATACAAAGCAGAATCAGGGTGGTACGAGTGGCATAACAGAGCCGTTCATAATCAAACATGCCTTGCAACCCCCTGTGACAAACCAAAAAACCACTCCTTGGAACTACAACAAAATTGTGATGACCTACAAAGGCAAGGAAATCATAGAGAAAGTGGGAGAAACTAGAGGTTTGACTCGATCGGGGAGATGTTACTCTCCAGAAGAGTTGAGGAAGGCCAAGCAAATCAGAGAAGGGCAATTGCCAATAAAGAAACCAGTCACTGAAGTAGAGGTGGAAGAGTTTTTGAAAAAGATGAAAGTTCAGGATTACTCAATCATTGACTATCTAAGAAAGACTCCTGCCCAAATCTCTCTACTATCTCTGCTCATACATTCTAAAGAGCACGCTCGTGTACTAATCAAGGTCATGAACGAGGCACATATCTCAGAGGATACCAAGTGAATCAGCTAGAGAAAATGGCCAACAGATTTTTTGAGGTGAACGGAATCTCCTTTACTGATGATGAACTTCCCGAGGAGGGAGCCGGGCACAATAGGGCTTTGAACTTGATGGCCAAATGTGAGGGTCATTATGTTAAGCGAGTCATGGTTGATGGAGGCTCAAGTGTAGATGTATGCCCTCTCTCTACCTTGCAAAGCATGAAGATCTATACAGACAGAATCCGACCCAACAAGGTTCGTATCCGGGCTTTTGATTGCTCAGCAAGAGATACCATTGGGGAGATCAACCTCACCATGATGATTGGGCCGGTAGACTTTGAGATTGTCTTCCAAGTAGTGGACATGGACACTTCTTATAACTTTCTTCTTGGGAGGCCATAGATCCATACGGCCTGAGCTGTGCTATCCACCTTGCATCAGATGCTCAAATTCGAACATGACACGCAAGAAATTATTGTTCATGGGGAAGAAGAGTATTCTATTTATAAGGACCCGTTTATCCCCTGCATTGAGGCCAAGGAAGGGTCTGAGTCCATTGTCTATCAGGATTTTGAAGTGGTTGTTATGGACCATGTCGAGGAAGGAAAGCCCATTCTGCATCCTCGTCTTTCCTCTACATCTATAATGGTGGCCACAGTTATGATGAGACAAGGTTATGAACCAGGAGAAGGCTTGGGGGCATCATTGCAAGGAATTTCGGAGCCTATTTCTTCGTTCAGTAACCAGGGTACTTTTGGCTTTGACTTCAGGCTATCACAAGCAGACTAAAACAAAGCCAAACTCCTCAAAAAGCATGGATAGGTCTTGCAACAGCCTATCCCTCACATTTTCTACACTTTCGTCAAGCCACGACTCCGAAAGGTCAAAATTCCTCGACGCATGCAAACATTGATGAAATTTGCCATGGCCTCAGCCAGATGTTTTCTGAAGTGAATATGATCCAGGCTGGTGAAGGCACTAGTCGTGCCGATATGCAACTAATTGACCCAGACACCATGCTCACCAACCGGGAAGCAACTCCTCTCCCCACAAGGATGGAGTCTTGGTAGTTTGCTTTTGCAGCTTCTTTTTTATATTTTGGGTTACTTTCAGGGTTGTAATTCAAACATCTCAGTATGATTGTTTTGTTTTGATATTAATCCTTCTATCCTTTCGAATTCAATGAAATGCAGTTCAGTTTCCTATTAAGTTTTGTATCTTTTCGTTTTCCTAATTCCTGTCATTTTATTTCCACTGTAAATTGACGTTTTACCATACAGAGGGATTCAATGCCAAATCGAGCAAAGAGACGGATGCCAGGGAAGACGTCGTGACTGCCCAACCTTGAACGGGCATTTCTGTCTAGAACACGCCAAAACCAATGAGTTCTAGCGTTGTGCTAGAGAGAAACGAGCAATTTTGGTCGGCGATAGTCTAAAAATAAAGAGCCACTGATGGTCTTGGGTGGTCGAGGAAGTGGTGAGAAGTGGTGTGGAGGGCAGCGGTGGTCAGATGTCGGCAGTGACGGCGGAATGGATTTTGGGGGTTATATTAAGGGGGAAGTGTAGATCTCCTAGAGATATATACGCATATATAAGGCTTGTGTGGTGGGGGATGATTGGTATGTTACTAATTTTGGAAAAAGAAGAAAAAAAATGGGTGGCTAGGGTTTCAGATTTGGCTAGATTTGTAGAGTTTGGTAAGGATTTTAGGGATTTAGGATTTGGATATGGAAAGAGGAGGAAGAGACAAAGAGATGATGAAAAAATGGGGTCGATTGGAGGTTAGCCGCCACCGGTGGCGAATTCCGACGACGGAGCTGGGCAGCGCGGGGGGCATGGGTCAGAGATTGAGAGAGGGTGAGAAGATAGAGGAAGAAGAAAAGAATTATGGGTGGAAATGGGGACAATTTTCAAATTTTTGAGGCTTTAAATGCCTAGGAGTGAATGAGATCCATTGGATCAAGATGGAATGGATGGGTAAGATTTGATCTTTTTTCATTTAGTGAAATGACGTAGTTTTATTATGAAACTACATCATTTTGATTCGGGTCTTGGGAAACCAATAATTGGACTGGGTCGGCCGAATTGGGCTAAAAAATTGGGCCTGATTTGTGCATAACTCAACTGAAAAGGGCATTAATCCAAACCTTAAAAACCCTTATTAATCCAATGCTAGAGTCAATAAACACACACAATAAACCTATAAAAAAATGTAATGTAGGAGAAATAGAAAGAGAAAAAATTAGATATTTACAGCTGCCTCTCTTTGCTCGAGAACACGAAGAGTTTTCGTGCAAAAAAAGTGAATGTCATAGCTAATTTTGCTCGTCTATCACTCCAATGAAAGCATTTTTGAAAAACATGTCCGAACCTTGCTTCCGAGGCTACCTACATATACTTGGCTACAAAAGAATCAGGTCAGTATAGTTCTGGAAAATTTTTGGTAGCTGGGACTACCAGACACTGGAGTTAAGACTGTTGTTGTTGTTGTTGTTGTTGTTGTTATTGTTACTCACTTCTTACATCAAAAGAAAAAGAGAAGAGCACTATGTATGTCTGCAAACTAAGAGTACAAAATTCCTATCTATGCATCTTCTGGAGTCAAATCTTGATTCTTGACCTGCTCGCTTGTGTTCACCATAGATTTGATCTTCATGCCTTTTTGAAGAAAAGATTATGGCTTGTTCTCGATTGCTTGATTTCCTTCTCAGAACTTGAGAAGATGAATCTTGAGATGTTGTGTTGCTGTCACGTTGCCAAAGTTAACTCCAAACTATCATGTGATCATCCTTCTGGTGATAACTGAAACTGCAAGCTTCGATCGTCATAACATGTGCTCTGAGGTGAGGCCTGCAAAGCCATCAAAGACGAACAAAATGAACAAATTTTTTTTGGCCCAGTTTGGACTAGGAAAATTTTGTGAGTTGTCAGCGAAAGTTATACATTATCTAATTTATTGAAAAGCAGACAGAAATAGTAGCGTGAACTAGCTAAAAGAGATAAAATTTGGTAACGAATGATTGTGTAACTAGAGATCGGTACCCTGTACTACTGAAAGGAAATGTAACCAGGGGCTGGTACCTATCTTACTAGAAGGAAATAGAATCTGGTGTTAGCACCATGTATTATTGATAAAGTGTTGAATCCCTCTAGGATAAAAAGGTTCTACCTGAGTTAAATTGTATTAAACAACCTGAACGAAGATTACTTTTACACGAAACTATGAGTTGGATACCTCTAGGCAAAACGATTCTATATGAGTTAAATTGCGTAAAACAACTTTAGCGAAGAGTACTTCTACCCGGAACTATGATTTAGATTCCCCTAGGTGAAATGGTTCTACCTGAATTAAGCTACGTAAAATACCCTGAGCAAAGAGTACTTCTACCCAGAAATATGAGCCGGATCTCCTTAGGTGAAATGGTTCTACATGAGTTAAGCTACGTAAAATAACCTAAGCGAAGAGCACTTCTACCCAGAAATATGAGCCGGATCCCCCTAGGAAAAATGATTCTACCTGAGTTAAGCTACGTAAAACAGCCTGAGCGAAGAGTAATTCTACTCGAAACTATAAGCTGGATCCCCTAGGCAAAATGGTTCTACATGAGTTATGCTGCGTAAAACACCCTGAGCAAAGAGTACTTCTACCCGAAAATATGAGCTGGATCCCCTTGGGCAAAAGGATTCTACCTGAGTTAAGCTGCATAAAACGCCCTGAGCGAAGAGTACTTCTACCCGAAATATGAGCCGGATCCCCCTGGGCGAAAGGATTCTACCTGAGTTATGCTGCGTAAAACACCCTGAGCAAAGAGCACTTCTAACCAGAATATGAGTTGGATCCCCCTGGGCGAAAGGATGCTACCTAAGTTAAGCTGCGTAATACACCGTGAGCAAAGGGTACTTCTACCCGGAATATGAGCTGGATCCCCTAGGCGAAAGGATTCTACCTGAGTTAAGCAATGTAAAACAACCTGAGTGAAGAGTACTTCTACTAGGAACTATGAGTTGGATCCCCCTAGGAGAAATGGTTCTACCTGAGTTAAGCTATGTAAAACACCCTGAGCGAAGAGTATTTCTACTCGGAACTATGAGCTGGATCCCCCTAGGCAAAATGTTTCTACCTGAGTTAAGGTGCGTAAAAAACCCTGAGCGAAGAGTAATTCTACCCAAAAATATGAACTGGATCCCCCTAGGCGAAAGGATTCTACCTGAGTTAAGCTACGTAAAACACCCTGAGCGAAGAGTACTACTACCGAGAAATATGAGCTATATCCCCCTAGGCGAAAAGATTCTACAAGAGCTAAGCTGCATAAAACACCCTGAGCGAAGAGTACTTCTACCCGGAATATGAGCTGGACCCCCCTGGGCGAAAGGATTCTACCTGAGTTAAGCTACGTAAAACACCCTGAGTGAAGAATACTTCTACTCGGAACATCGAGCTGGATCCTTCTAGGAGAAATGGCTCTACCTGAGTTAAGCTACGTAAAACACCCTGAGCGAAGAGTAGTTCCACTCGGAACTATGAGCTGGATCCCCCTAGGCGAAATGTTTCTACCTTAGTTAAGCTGCGTAAAACACCCTGAGCGAAGAGTACTTCTACCCGAAAATATAAGTTGGATCCCCCTAGGCGAAATGGTTCTACCTGAGTTAAGCTGCATAAAACACTCTGAGTGAAGAGTACTTCTACCCGGAAATATGAGCTGGATCCTTATAGGCAAAAGGATTCTACCTGCGCTAAGCTGCATAAAACACCCTGAGCGAAGAGTACTTCTACTTGGAGTATGAGTTGGATCCCCCTAGGCGAAAGGATTCTACCTGAGTTAAGCTGCGTAAAACACTCTGGGCGAAGAGTACTTCTACCCGGAATATGAGCTAGATCCCCCTACGCGAAAGGATTCTACCTGAGTTAAGCTGCGATAAACAACCTGAGCGAAGATTACTTCTACTCAGAACTATGAGCAGGATCCCCCTAGGCGAAATGGTTCTTCCTGAGTTAAGATACAAAACACCCTGAGTGAAGAGTACTTCTACTCAGAGGCAAAATGTTTCTACTTGAGTTAAGCTGCATAAAACTCCCTGAACGAAGAGTACTTCTACCCGGAAATATGAGCTAGATCCCCTTAGGTGAAAGGATTCTATCTGAGTTAAGCTTTGTAAAACACCCTGATCGAAGTGTAATTCTACCTAGAATATGAGCTGGATCCCCCTAGGCGAAAGGATTCTACCTGAGTTAAGCTGCATAAAACAACTTGAGCAAAGAGTACTTCTACTCGAAACTATGAGCTGGATCCCCCTAGGCGAAATGGTTCTACCTGAGTTAAGCTATGTAAAACACCCTGAGCGAAGATTACTTCTACTCGAAACTATGAGCTGGATCCCCTAGGCAAAATGTTTCTACCTGAGTTAAGCTGCATAAAACACCCTGAGCGAAGAGTACTTCTACCCGAAAATATGAGCTGGATGCCCCTAGGCGAAATGGTTCTACCTGAGTTAAGCTGAGTAAAACACCATGAGCGAAGAGTACTTATACCTAGAATATGAGCTGGATCCCCTTAGGTGAAAGGATTCTACTTGAGGTAAGCTACAAAAATGGAAGGTATGAACAGTAGTGATGCATGCTGAAAAATAAAAGAAAATGTATATTTTAAGGAGCTTACGTTTGCTGACATTCGTTCTTTAAGGATCGTCATTCTGCACTGCTTTGTTCCTGCTTCCAATAAAGAAAAATTTATCAGTTTTTAAAGTGGTGGTTGGTTTATGGCCTTGATGCCTTGAGTAGTTTGATTCACGGCCACTGCTGTCGAAGAACTGATCCTTTCAACATGGTACCGAGTTGCTCGATTGCTTTGTATCATTTTGTAGAGGCCTTATCTTTCCAATGTTGCCCCCAACTGTTTCATACCCAGATGTCCATGGTGCCACTAACCTTGCTTCTAAGGCAACACAATTGTTCTTTAAAATTGAACTCAGTTGTCTTGCACCCAGTATCAGTTTGTGTCTGTAGTGCTTATCAACTTTTCTCATGAAGCGGGTCTTCCTCATGCAACTTTTCAATTTCTTTGGAACACTTTGTTCGCTTTATCTAATGAGATCTTAGAGGGATTCGTGCCTTCGTCAATGCTATACATGCCCCAAATTATGCTCGATATTGCGGGGAAACTGTAGCTAGTTTTGCAACTATTTATTTGCTTTGCTTTTGATGTAGGATTAGACTGAAAAGGACTAAAAAAAGGGTTAACAGAATAATAATTGAAAGTGAAAAAGAAATGTTCTTAAACAAAAGGAATATCCGCCTCATTTCGGGGAAAGGAATATAGAGACTTATTTGGAGGCATGTGCCGACTTCAATGAATCATGACATGCATTTTGGACTAGATGCTAGATCCATCTAAGCTATCTAATTCTCAAAATCCACTGCAAATGTTCATCTTGTATTTGTCTTTGTTGTGCTCATGCCGGATAATCAAAGACCCTCATTCGGCTAGTAGCGCCCTTTGCAGGTTTTAATTCGCTAACTAACCTCTCTCATTTCTCTACTAACTGTCGCCTTATGGTGCCTATCTGGATTTTCACCAATAAGACTCTATCATTTCTCTACTCACTATCGCCTTATAGTGCCGTACGGGTTTTTACTGATAAGACTCTCTCATTTCTTTTTTTTTGTTTTGACTAAGATACTGCATGAGGGAGGTTACCCAACGCCTTTGGCATGGGGACTTCAAACATTCTCAAAAAAACATCAATCAGAAGTTCTTGAAAGGTAAAATGCAAAATGAACCTTGAACTGTATCACAACTTTTGGAACCGTTTTTACAGAAAAACCATGAAATAAAACAAACTTCTGCCCCAGTTTTAGAGTATTGGGAATATTAATTTTTTTGTTCTGAAGGGACCGAACCCAGGGTAAGGCTGCCTACGTATCCTTTTGGAATCAGGTCGGGCGTAGTTCAATGACTCAAAGATTTGTTGTTTGGATTTTTTTTATAAGTACACAGGTTCTAAAAAGTGAGAAACAAGGAAGACAAATACTGCCCAAAGGATAACAAATGGGTGACATCTATTTGGAATATCGAGCAAATGATAGCCTTCGTCACTTCGATCTGAGAAAATCAATGCGTGAAAATTCTACAGTGGGTATATATCAAACATAATATCTTTTGACTGCATCTGGGTTAATATTCATTTATGCTACCCGTCCTTCTTCATCTACCAAGTGCAAGGCCCCTTTTGGTAACACTTTATTGATGATATAGGGTCCTTGCCAGTTCGGGGTGAACTTTCATTTAGCTTCTACCTGGTGCAGAAGGATGCATTTCAAAACTAGCTGGCCTACCTCAAACTGCCTTAGGCGCAATTTCTTATTGTAAGTGTGTGGGATTCTTTGCTGGTATAACTGGCCGAAACACACTACTGCTAGCCGTTTTTCATCGATCAACATCAGTTGTTCTAATCGAGTCTTGAACCACTCAGTGTCTTCAATCTCTGATTGTACAATAATTCAGACAGAGGGAATTTCAACTTCAACGGGTATTACAGCTTCAGTTCCATATACAAGAAGATATGGAGTTGCACCAACAGATGTGTGAACAGTTGTGTGGTATCCCAAAATAGCAAAAGGAAACTTTTCATGCATTGCCTGGATCCTTGGATTATCTTCCTAAGGGTCTTCTTGATGTTCTTGTTTGCTGCTTCAACGACTTCATTGGTTTTTGGCCGGTAAGGGGTAGAATGGAGATTCATGATTTTGAATTGTTCGCATACCTCATTCATCAAATGACTATTTAGATCGGTTGTATTATTAGTAATGATGGTCTTTGGGATACCAAAGCGACGGATGATGTTGGAATGAACAAAGTCTACCACTAATTTCTTGGTGACTGCTTTGAAAGTGATGCCCTCCACCCACTTGGTGAAATAATCAATTGTAACCAAAATGAATCTATGCCCATTTGAAGACTTTGGCTCGATCGGCCCAATGACATCTATTCCCCAAGAAACGAAAGGCCAAGGAGAGGACATGGGATGCAACTCCGAAGCAGGCGAGTGAATCAGGCCACCATGAATATGGCATTGGTGACACTTGCGAACAAATCTGAAGCAATCTCTCTCCATAGTAAGCCAATAATACCCTGCCCGCAGAATCTTCTTCGCCAAAACATATCCATTCATGTGAGGTATGCATACCCCCGAATGCACTTCACTCATGATTTGCTCTACTTCTGTAGCATCTATGCATCTCAACAAGTTTAAATATGGGGTCCTCTTGTACAGAATTTCCCCATTCAAGAAGAAACCATTGGCGAGCCGCATTATAGTTCGTTTTTGATCTCATTTAGCATGCTTTGGATATTCTCTTGTTTTTAGGAATCGTTTTATGTCATGATACCATGATTCACCATATGGTTCGGTCTCAAAAGTATTGCAGTAACCGTGTTGATTTTGAACTTGGATTTCTAGTGGATCAATATAAGTGTTGCCTGGATAAGAGAGAATCAAGGCTAAAGTAGCCAAGGCATCGGCTAGCTTATTCTGAAACCTGGGAATGTATCTGAAGTTGATGGATTTGAATCTTTTTCTCAAGTCTTGCACACATTGTCTGTACGGAATAAGCTTGATGTCTCGAGTCTCCCATTCACCTTGGGCTTGCCGGATAAGCAAGTCAGAATCTCCCATAACCACTAGTTCATGCACATCCAGATCGATGGCCATTTTTAAACCCATGATACAAGCTTCGTATTCTGCAGTATTATTGGTACAGATGAACCGAAGTTAGGTTGTTGTAGGGTAATGATTTCCAATAGGTGAGATGAGAATTGCCCCGATCCCAACTTCTTTGATATTGACAACCCCATCAAAATATATTTTTCATACAGGGTGATCGTCTGGAACCACTTCCTTTATTGAGTTGACCTCTTCGTCTGGGAAGTATGTGCTAAGTGGCATATACTCATCATCAATTGGATTATCTGCCAAATGATCTGCCAAAGCATGTGCTTTCATCGCGGTGCGAGTGACAGACAATGTCAAACTCTATGACCAGGATTTGCCATTTTGTGAGCCTGCCAGTGGGCATTGGCTTTTGGAGGATGTACTTCAAATGATCCATTCTGTATATGAGGTAAGTAGTGTAGGCCAAAAGATAATGTCTCAGCTTCTAAGCGACCCAAGCCAAGGCACAACATGTCCTTTCTAAAAGGGTGTACTTAACCTCATAATTGGTAAACTTCTTGCTCAAATAATAGAATGCCTGTTCCTTTTTTCCTGTTGTATCATGTTGCCCCAGAACGCATCCAAAGGAATTATCCATCATCGATAGATATAAACACAATGGCCTTCCAGGTTCAGGTGGGACCAGTATAGGGGGTTTTGACAGATAATCTTTGATCCTGTTAAAAGCTTTTTTGGCAATTGTCCATCCACTTGATAGCAACATCCTTTTTCAGCAACTTAAAGATGGGCTCGCACGTGGTTGTGAGCTGAGCAATGAACCTTCTGATGTAGTTCAACCTCCCGAGCAAACTCATGACTTCATTTTTGTTCTTCGGGGGTGGCAGATCTCGAATGGACTTTATCTTAGATGGATGCAGTTCAATGCCTCTCCGGCTGACTATAAAATCGAGGAGTTTCCTAGATGGAACCCCAAATGTACACCTGGCTGGATTATCATACCTTCGAAGATGTTTGAAGAACTTTTTCAAATCGCACACGTGATCAGCCCCTGTCTTTGATTTTATGATGACATTATCGACATATACTTCAATCTCTTTGTGCATCATATCGTGAAAAATGGTGGTCATAGCCCTCATGTAATTTGCCCCTGCATTCTTTAATCCGAATGGCATGATCCTGTAACAATAAGTACTCCATGGAGTGGTGAAAGCGATCTTTTCTGCATCATCCTCATCCATTAGAATTTGGTGGTACCCAGCATAGCAATCCACGAACGATTGTATCTCGTGCTTTGCGCAATTATCTACAAGAATATGGATATTTGGTAAAGGAAAATTATCCTTTGGACTTGCTTTGTTCAGTTCCCTATAGTCAACATAGATTCTAGTCTTTCCATCCTTCTTCGGCACAAGCACAACATTCCCTACCCAGGTGATATATCAGATAGCTCTGGCCATATTGGCGCTCAGTTGCTTCATTATTTCCTGTTTGGTTTTGTTACTCATGTCTGTTTTAAATTTTTATTGCTTTTGTTGGACTGGTGGAAAATCGGGATAAATAGGAAGCTTATAAACCATTAGATCAGCACTTAGACCCGACATATCATCGTAAGACCAAGCAAACACATCTCTGTATTCAAATAAAAGTTGAATCAAGGCATCTCTGGTTTTTTGTTCAGTGTGAATGCTTATCTTCATTTCCCTAACTTCTTCATGACTTCCAATATTAATTGGCTCAGTTTCATTAAGGTTGGGCTTAGGTTTGTTTTCAAATTATTCCAACTCTCTTTTTATTTCCTCGACAACCTCATCCTCATCATATTCAATCTCTTGATGCATTATTTCGATATTAGATAGCTTTTTATGATCTAGCGTGAATTCCTATTTTTATCTTTTCTAATTTTTTGTTTTTGTTTTATTATTAGTTCTAAGGTTTAATTTCCATTAATGTTTCTGTTATTTATGTGCAATGAGTATTAGTTTTTAATTACCTTTTACTTTATAAATGTGAATTTCAGTTCTTCGACCTAGCCGGTCGAGTAGTTCGTTATTGTCTATTAGTTCTGATTTTTTGTTCTTCGACCTAGCTGGTCGACTATTTTGTGTGGATTTAATTAAGCTTGAACTTCGAGTTCTTCGACCTAGCCGGTTGACTATTTTTATTTGTCCGTTAGTTCTGATATTTGGTTCTTCGACCTAGCCGGTCGACTATTGTGTATAGAGTTGTTAAGTCTGAATTTTCAGTTTTTCGACCTAGTCGATTGACTAGTTAAGTCTTTATGTTAATTTCATGAAAAACCAAAAGATTAGTTTAATTGTTTATATAGATACTCATATATTTAGTTGTTATTAATCGTGATAGTTTAGCAATGTTCGTTTAATTTTTGTATCAAGCAATAGCTTGCGAAATTTATTTGTTGTTCCATGTGAGTTTGCACAAATTGAATTCATTCTAATCTAGTTTATCCGAATACTTAGTTCGATTGGATTTTGAGTCTTGTTTCTACTTTGCTAGTTCATATTTGGTTGGAGTTTGAGTGTATAAGCTGAATTTCAGTCATGTATAGATAAAAGCTGAATACTTGAGTGTAAAGTACGTGTTTATTGGGTATTTTACTGTTTAAACAGGCTAGAAATGCAACTGCTCTATTTTGTGTCAGAATTTGGTAAAAAAAATAACTATTTTGGCACACAAAAGTTAGACCTTTTGGACAGATTTTTGGTGAACCAAAATCTGTCCAAAAGGACCTATTTTTCCTACTTAAAGAGGTCATTCTTTCACACAAAAAAGATACAATCTATCACATAGTTGCTGGGTATTTTACACGCTACAAAAACCCAATTTTGAGAGTAAAAAAAAAACCATCAACTGAACATCCATATAGTAAGCTGAAATTGTGAGATTTGGGAGTAGTATCTTGAGTGTAAAATCGTTTCAGAGAAATAGGAGAACACCTAGAGCTTTGTTTGGTTCCTTCTCTTTCAAAAATTTGTTGTTCCTCTGGGTTTTTAGCACTACTTTGTTGTTGTTTCTGTTGTTATTGTTGCTTGTTCTATTTGTTGGTTTCAAGTAGCTTTGGTATCAAAGTTTTCTCGTTGTTTCTTCTCATTTTTCCACATTAGGTATTCCCCTTTACTTTTAAGAGTATAAATCTTGAATGAATTTATGAAACATGCGTTTGTTTTAGCTTTCTCAAACTTGCTGGACTGTTTGAAATATGCTTTAAGTGACTGATAAAGTGTATGTTTAAATGCTGAAATCCATTTGTATGGACTTGCCTTCTTATAGGCCTAAATAACGAAGGTATAGAAGCTTTGGAATTGTTCCTGAAAAACTTTGTTTCTATTGTATCTCAAAAGTAAAAATGGAGGAATACAGTAGGGGAATGATATTTGATTCCAATGAGCTTTATCATACTCTAATGGTGAATTTTTAAGTGCAAATTATTTATTAACAAACTCTTATTGGTCTTTGTGTTTAACAGGTAGGTTATAGATATAAAATGTTGTAAAGAATCCATATTTGTTTTCAAGATTTAAGATCTGAAGTTAGCAAGAAAATAGTTGCTCTTACAAAGTCTATTTCTTACTACACTACCATTTTAATAAATATATTTTCTGTTATGGTGGATTCTCTATAAAAGTCTAACCACTTTTCACTCTTTTTTTAATAGTTGAGACCATAAATAACTGGAACATGGAAGATTCACTTATGTTGCTAGGTTATATAATTAAAATGGAGTACTCCATGCTAAAGTAGTTTAAGATGCGATAATATGATAATATTGCAAAGAAAGTTCATCTCATGTGTAGTTCCTTTTATTTTTCCTTTTTTATGATTAAGTATTTATGTTATTATTGTACTTTCCGGTCATTGTGATATGTATGCATAAATCTGCGAACTAATAGGAGCCAAGTAATTTTTAAAGAAAATGAATAAAGGACATGGGTCAGTGATTAATCCATTCAAACATATTTGGGTCACGGGGTTAGTTCAAGAACAATTAATTTCTGGGCCAACAACCTGAAACCTTGCGAGGCCAAATAATTTGACTAAGTTGGCCCATATCCTTTCAAGACGGTCAACTGCCAAGTAATTTCAAGTGATGGCCATGTTTTTTTTTTGCAATAATTAAAATCAGCGTGTTCTTTTCTCACTAGCAATGCTTGCTTAATTCAATAGTCTAATAAAATAATCATTGGTAGGCAAATGTTAGGCACGCTTTAACTTTTTCATTTACGGAATCGTAACGTGATGTTTAATACTCAATAAATTAATTTAATAATCTCATACCATACCTATTAGTTTTAGTTAATTTTTAATTTAGTTAATCCTTTGCTGAAATCGCGGATTCGCTTGCGTAGCGCGAAAGTTGACTAATAATTTTCAAGAATTAATTTATTTATTTATCAAATTTCTCAAAAATACTACAAATAATTGATTGTCATAATTTCGGATTCGCTTGCAAGGCGCAATTATGATAGTTAGTCAATTTTGTAATTCGATCACGCATTCGCTTGCGTAGCGATGTTATGAAAATATAATTTATTCAAAAAAAATTTAATAATTCTAATAATCAACAATAAAAGCGGACATAGCAAACATGAAAAATCAAATAAAGCATAGTTTATCCAAAAATTAATTCAAGCCAATTTTAGTCAATAAAGCGACAGTGCTAGAACCACGGGACTCGGGAAATGCCTTACACCGTCAACAGAATTTCTTATCCGAACTTTATTTTTCGCGGGCCGATAATAATAGAGTCAATTTTCCTTTGACTAAGGATTCAAATAAAAGGTGACTTGGAACACCGAAAACCAATTTCAAGTGGTGACTCTGAACAATAAAATAATCCTTATTTCAAAATTATCACTTTAATCAGAAATACTCTTTAACCCACAATCCTTAACAAATATCATATTCTCTCGGGGGTAGAAAAGGAATGTGACAATCTAGAACGTAAAGGTCAAGATTAAGTGACTAAACGAGGTGATTAATTATTAACTACCATATCGAAAATCATTTAATTGGAAAGGAAGCAGTCTTGTATTAAGAAATTAAATAAGGGAACTTTGTGGTGGCAGTACAAGGTTCTTAAGCAATCCTACCGGTTAATATTGTCACGATAATTGGACCACATATTGACAAATTTGTTAGCTCAGTGCTTAATTTTCTTAGTCTTGTGACATGTACCCATCCATTTTGGTCAAAATTTGAAAGCTAATTAAGGTGACACGTTGCTAAAGTTTGTGAATACATTAACTAATGAAAAGACAATGAAATGACATACATAATGAAACATCTCTAGTTAAGAGTTTTATTTTTAGAAGACTCTAAAAGGAGGCCAACATCGCGTACCACAAGACTCATTAAAAAAAAATATTCATACCAAATTTCTTTATTTCCAATGTGTTTTGCGAAATGTACACATCATTTTCCTATATGTGAGTTGTCAAGGTTCCATATGGGTCGTAGCCATTTCTTAAAAAGAGTTTTCGTGATAAATTCTATTTTCTCATCTTATAGTTTATTATGTACAAGAAATTTTGATAGTTTGTTAAAATATTCTAAACAAGAAAAAGAATCATATCTTCTTATTGTTGTCATATCTATTCCTATCCATAGGTAGATTTCTCAATCTTCCCAACCATGAACAGGAGCCACAAGCTCAAGTTGCTGCCTATCAAAAGCTAATGTACAAGAATAACAAATTGGCCAACTTTTTGCTAGTTCACAATTTTTTTGCTAAAATTGCATGTTCAAGCAAATTGATTTGGTCCACAATATAGTAGGTAATGAGATTTATGTTTTGACCATGCATTACATCAAATAATTCTTCCAAAGTATTGGGAGCCATGAATTTTTCATGGCATGTAGTAGCATCCCATGTGAACGAACTCCAAGAATCTTTTTTGGTGAACTAATTGACTAAAGTATCTTAATATTTTTCTGTTCTCGTACGGAGTTCGGTACCTTTAGCGGGGCCTCAATTAAGCCTGACTTGCGCCGCGTAAAGTTCATTAAAGAAAGAAGTGTCTTATATATAAAAAAAAACAATCATTCATAGAGCTCATAGAAATCTCTAGTTAAGAGCGAGGAATTCTATCCCTTCCATTACAATCTTTGATGGAGGGTTTCTAAAGTATCTCAATATGGTTACTTGTTAGGTTCTTAGTTACAGAGGAGACTTATCCCCCATGCACTAAAGCGGCCGCTTTAGGCCTCATAAAACTAGAGGCCCCAAGTATGTAGATTGATCCAAATAAGACAGAAATTGGAGTGTACACATGCCAATTTGATACTTGATTCTTTCAACCAAATATGGTTAGATCAGGAAAAACAAATACTACAGGATCTAGAGAAATTGAGCATCATAGAGGAGAGAGTACTAAAGCAGAAGGCTAGAGTGAACTGGATTGATTATGATGCTGTGCTATTCTTTTCCAAACAGGCAAGATGAACCAAGCATGGAACTATACAGCCATAACTCTGATCCCTAAAGTTCTATCACCTATAATAGTAAAGGACTATAGGCCTATTGCTTGTTGTACCACTGTGTACAAAATTATTGCTAAGATCTTGACTAAAAGAATCAAAAGGGTAATTTAGCTTATAATTGGAAAAGTATAGTCTGTTTTTATAGAATATAAGAGCATTGTTGATAATATCATATTCAGCCATGAACTATTCAATGGCTATAGTAGGAAAGGCTTGTCTCCAAGATGTATTCTCAAGGTAGACTTAAGGAATGCTTATGATTTACTGGATTGGCAGTTTGTTAGATACATGCTTACTGATCTTGGCTTCCCTCAGAAATTCATTATATGGAAAATGGAATGTGTGACAACAGTATCTTATTCTTTGGTTCTAAATGGGAAACTAACCAAACCTTTTCCAGCTAAGAGAGAAATAAGACAAGGAGATCCAATGTCTCCTTATCGCTTTGTGATTTCTATGGAATACTTACAAAGGGAGATGAACCAACTGGCCTTACAAAAGGAGTTCAAATTCCATCTAAAATGCAAGAAGTTAGGAGCAACACATATGTTTTGTTGACGATTTATTAATATTTTGCATTGGTAACGTTAATTCAGTTACTAAATTACAGAAAGCTTTTAATAGATTCCCAGCTGCATATGGGTTGCAGGCAGATGCAGAAAAGAGTTCCATTTATATTACTGGGATGGCACAACATATAAAGGAGAAATTGATGGAGCTTACTGGATATACAGAGGGTTCCTTACCCTTTAAGTACCTGGGGGTTCCACTGTCGACAAGGAAGCTGAACATACATCAATGTCTACCGCTGGTAAAAAAGATCACTGAAAGGGTAAGGTGCTGGTCAACTAGGTTGCTTTCATACTCTGGAAGAATTCAACTCATCAAATCTGTGTTGTTTGGAATACAAACATACTGGGCTCAAATTTTTTTACTGCCAAAGAAGATCATGGAGATGATAGAAATCATATGTAAAACCTTTTTTTGTGAACTGACTCAGTTGACTACTCAAGGAAAGCTTTGATTGCATGGGACAAAATATGCCAGCCTAAAGCTACAAAAGGTTTGAATGTTATAAACATGCAGATATGGAATAAAGCAGCACTGCTGAAACATCTATGGGCATTGGCTATGAAGAAAGATACATTGTGGATCAAATGGGCACACATTTACTATATAAAGAACAGAGATATTGTAAAAATAGACACACCCGAAACAGCAGCATAGGTGTTCAGGAAGATCATTGAGGCAAGAGCAGATGAGGTCGGGCCAGAATAGCCTTACATCTATTCTGGAAAACTTAGTAAAGCAAAGCAAGTTCCAAATCCGTAAAGCTTATGTTCAGACTTATTCATCCTAGATTTAAATTCCATCTATGGCAGGCTATTCATCAAAGGATAGCAACTATAGACAGACTCATGAAATTTGGAATTCAAGCTCCATTAGAATATGTGTTCTGTGCAAACAACATGGAAACTTTTCAGCATTTATACTTTGGTTGTCCAAAAACTAACAAACTATTGGACAGAGAATTAAAATGACTTGGCATTGCAAGGCAGATAGGAAGCTAGAAAAATGAGCTGAATTGGATGAGCAGTTTGGCAAGTAGGAAAAATTATAAAGCAGAAATGACTACAGCAATTTTCGCGATGGTAGTCTACTGCATTTGGTGCGAAAGGAACTCGATTAGATTCAACAAAGGCAGATATAACATGGATGATCTATGCAAGGAAATTTTTATGCTTATACACATACAAGGAAGGAAGAAGACCAAATGGCAAAAAGAATTGGAGAATTTAAACAATTTTCCTTAGTTTAGCTATAGTTGTTTGAAGTAGTGTAGTCACAATATTATGTGTGTAAATACTGAATAGGAGATTAAGCATTAATTCGGATATGTAATGACAGTTTTTTTTTTATGAAATAAAATGTTTGTTTTATCAACAAAAAAAAAAAATAGAGGCCCCAAACTATTCTTCTTATATATAATTTTAATATTTATTGTATTTATGATTAAATAGTGATGGGGAACTTTTTCAGTCATCTTTTGCTACTCTGTCAATTGTTAATCATATAATTTTATATTTTATGTTGTCTTTTTCGGGAGTTGGTTGAGAAAATTCAAATGAAAGTGAGACAAACGCTTCAAGTTAATTAGATCGTAAAAAAATATAGCTAATTTATATATCACCTTTGTAAATACAAATTCTCACATGATTGTTATTTTGGGAGGCAAAGCTATATAGTGAGTTATGTGAAAAGAAAAAATTCAAAATTAAACTAAATAAAATCTTATGAAAGGTTAGTAATATTTCAACAAATTAAAGATTAAAGGGTTGGTTACATTGCCTAAATTAAATTGCATCTCAAAAAGTAAAAAGAATAAACTCCAATAAAAATATCTAAAATTATTAAACAAGTTTAAGGCTTTTTATTACTGCTTGAATTTAGGCCTCTAATAACATTGAGCCGCTAGTTGGTCCTCATAATTTTTTTATGGTTCATGTGATTACTTTAAAATGTTGCGCAATGATTCTTGCTTAATTATACAACTAAAATATTTGGTAGAAGATTCTTTTCAAGTAAATCTTGATTTACTTCAACATGAGTTCCAAGGTTCGCGGCCTGTAATGCACGTACACGCAATTTGAAGTTACAGATAATTGATAACTAACTTTTAAGCAAACTATCATTTTCTCATACGAATACATCATATAGGTATTTAATAAACTTTAAGCACACATATAGATAGATAGATAAATTTAAATGAGATTAAGAAGAAAAAAACACTTTATCAATCTCTATAACGAGAAGAAAATGAAATCACTAGTTGTGTAGAAGTTAAAGCACCTTTTGTGTAAAAGTTCTAAGAATATCATCAGACGAAACCAAGATCAAGATATGAGGACATAGAAATACTTTAGATTAGCAATGATAATCGAGTATCTGTTTGAGCCATACTATAAATTGATCAAAGATTAGGTTAGTTTATTGGACAGTTACCACACACAACAAATATTACGAAATAATCATGATGGTGTATATATATAACAAGGATTAAAAAGGGGACCTAACTGCAATTAATAAATTTTGTTAGGTCTCTTATTATAGGGCTCATCGAGTTGAGCATACATCTCACCACCACGCTGGACTCATCAATATCCACAAGTGTACTACATAATAATCAATTATCACATGTATAATTGGCTTCATATTTATTACTATCATCAAACTAGAGATATTTAAAATATAAATAAATTATTTTTAATATGCAAACTCATAGTATTTCTTACTAAGTTAGGAGCTGAAATTTCTTATGCTCCCTCAGAATATGAATTTTGCTGTACTTTTTTTCAAATTGTACTGAATTTGACTCTTCTTAGAAATAATAAATTCCTAGCTCTAACTATGTGCCATTAAATTAAATTAAAGAAAAAGCTTTATTTGTTGACCAGACTTGGTCAACTCTAACGACTAACCCCCAACGTACTTGGTCACTTCTTCCTCCCAAAGAATCTTCTTGACGATTCCTTTTAATTTTTTTTGGGTTACTTCTTCTTTTCAATGAAAGGAAATATAGCATTATTAAGAAAAAATATTAAAAGGAGATAACAAATCCCAGCGCTTTAGGTGAAAAAAAAACTTACTCACACTCGTTGTTTACACCAAATTAACAGAGATATAATATGGATTTGATATAACTAATATTATTTGATGCAAAAGTCAAACTGTAAACAAAATGTTCAAGCATGTCACAAGAACAGGATTGTCCTGTTTGACGATTATATTTTAATTTAGTAGAAACTTGGATCTTCAAGGACCTTTATAATACAAATTCATTGATAGAGAACAAGAAAAAAATGGAGGCATTTATATTGTAAAAATTGGAAGAGTAAAAAAATTATTTGAAGTCAAAGTTGAAGAGAGCTTTCGGAAAGCATTTCTCATACTAGGCAATGCATTCGTATTTTGATTTTATAAACATACAAAGTCAATCATAAAATAGTTTGGGCATTATCAATTGCGGAAAAGGCTTAAAAATGCCACTCAACTTTTAGAAATGGTTTATCCATGCCATCCGTTAAAAAAATGCTATTTCCATGTCACTGCCGTTAAAGAAATGGCCCATCCATGCCATTATTGACTAACGACTCAATTTTTATTTGGCCCATCCATGCCACTGTCGTTAGTCAATAATGGCATGGATGGGCCATTTCTTTAACGGCAGTGGCATGAAATGAGCATTTTTTTAACGGATGGCATGAATAGACCATATCTGAAAGTTAAGTGGCATTTTTAGGCCTTTTCCGTATCAATTGCATTTTATTTCGCCTCACCAATATTAAAGTCATCCCCTTACTCAATTTTCTTTAAAAGAACCCAATAGCCTACTCTATATAGTACTTAGAACAAGCCCAAAATTATTAATCATGCAAAAGTAGTTCTCCTAATAATCATATTGTCTAGGTAAGTGACAAATTATTGGGGTTTAATTTAACCTAAAAGATTCCCAAAGACATGCCCCCTAATCAAGGTAGCATATACTCCTGCGTCTCAATATTAAATTTAATATTTTCAAATTAAAATCTGAATATTGAAATATTATATAAAAATATTATAAGTCTAATTCTACTAGTATTAATATAATTATGAAAAAAAAATATTAATTGAAATTTACATAATTATTGAAAAACCAAATATATGTACATAAATTTTGACGAAAGGAGTAACTAAAAAGAAATTATGAATGTCACAATTCTAGTGGACATTCATCACAACCCCACATGTGCACCGCCAAATGATATGACACACCAATAGACACTATCTTCCCATATCTTACAATAAAGTAATTCATTATATCTTATTAAAAAATTAATAAAGAAAACCAATAGGACCTATTTTGTGTTCGTGGAAACTTTAGGGAGTGTGTCAGTACAAAAGCAGATCTTCTAGTGGCCCATGTTGCAAAAAGTGGCCGTTAGTTTAAACAGCAAAGTCCCTTGTAATTTTATGTTTATTTATACCATAACCCATGGTTTCCAACTTCTCATTTCCTATTTGGTCATGCCATTGAATTAACGAGTAATTGAAAAAGTCTTATTTGCAACCTCACCCATTATATTTTCACTAATAAACGCTTCTGGTGCTCCTACAAGTAGAACAAAATAATTTATTAGTGCCAAACACATTTCATCAAATTAAGTAATTTGATCTTAGTAATTACTCTCTCCTAGTAATTACTCTCTCCGGTCCAAAATATGTGATTTTTTTTATGTTTTCACACAGATTAAAAAATTCAGCTTTTAACATTAATTAATAATGGAATTGACTGTATTGATCTTTACTATATAACATAAACACTCCTAACACATATTCTAACACTATTTATTCCAAGGACAATGTAGGAAAAAAATAATTAATTCATTCTTGAAATCTGAAAAAATTACTTATTTTGGACCACAAGAAAAAGGCCAAAAAAAATACTTATTTTGGACCTGAGGGAGTACATATTAACGTAACAATAACAATAATGTTGATCTAGTAAAATCCCACAAGTAGGACATGGGGAGGGTAACATGTGTACGCAGACCTTACCCTTACCCCGAAGGAGTAGAGAGGTTGTTTCCAAAAGAAGATAGAAAAGACGAGAAGAGAAGGGAAGAGACATGTTAGTACTATTAAACAGAAACCAAAGAAATAACAACAGCATCATAAGAACTAGGAAATAGTTGCAATAACAAAACCAGAAAATAAGCCCCAATGTTATGAAAACGGAAGGATAGTGTGAACATAATGATCACGCCCAACTCTAGTCATAAAAAGGATAAGCGGACACAACAAATATAATCCAGTCTAAAAGTCCGAAGTCAAATCCCACAGAGAACTAAGGCTTAGTTGTATCTGTTTAATATCACTAAGAAGACAAGTAATTTTTTAAATTATAAAGATTGAGATTTATATTTTTAAATAATTAACTAGAAAATACTACAAAGCAGTAAAATTATCAACTAACGGGACAAATGGTTGGAGACTAAATTAAGGAGGTCTAGAGTTATGATTTCCCCAATTGTAGGAATCCTTCTAACTATGTTCCCTACAATTTCGCCAATGTATTCTCTATTGATCGTGAGCACTTTAAATGTCGTAATTCTCTCTCGAGCAACTACAATAATTTACTGGACGTATTCTCTCGAACTACGCTAGTTAGATTTATCTAACTGCTCATTAATGACCACGTCGAGGTTTTGTTATTTCTAAACCTGCCTTAAAACCCACTGTATTGATTTCTCGCGTATGTTAGGAGTGACGTTGTTCAACAACTACCTAAATATGTACTATCTCTCGAGCACTACATACTAAATAGGCACAATCAATTGATGGTCATTCAATCAACAACAACAAACACGTAGTTGAACAAACAGATAAATCCAACGGCTCAATTATATAAAAACATAACAAGAATTTATTCTACAAAAG
Organism: Nicotiana glauca; assembly: GCA_026770625.1. Classification (NCBI taxonomy): domain Eukaryota; kingdom Viridiplantae; phylum Streptophyta; class Magnoliopsida; order Solanales; family Solanaceae; genus Nicotiana; species Nicotiana glauca. The sequence continues at coordinate 94,697 of MU769625.1, forward strand.
GTTCTATCAAAACCCTAGATAAAAAATTAGCTTTCATAATAGTATGTAAAACTACAATACTAAAAGTCATAACCAACGATGAAAAAATAGGAAGATTAAGGAAAAACTCGTAGAAGAATTCTCCGCCTTGCTCCTATTGTGTCTCTGCCTCCTTAGGTCGAATCTGTGTTAAAAATTAGTCTCCTCCACTCAAAGTACCATTTTTTCATGTATATATACCAAGAAGGGTCGGTCCCAAATAATTATACCTTCTCTTACGTGAAAAAGAACAAATTTCCAGGCCTCGACGTCCGTAGCCGCGTCCCGGGCACGATATTTGGCCAATCTACTATTTCAGTCAGCGTCAGGTTCGCAATCGCGGTTTGGACTGTGCTTTTCACACTGTTCCGTTTGGAATTTGAAAAAATGTAAAATATGAAAGTTGTAGCCCTTTGAGTTAGCTTCCAATCATATATTATATATCCCAAATGAGATCTGAGCAAATAGTTATGTCCATTTTACTAGACAGTGCGTAATATGCCTACTCGAATCTTCGTTTTCTTAACTATCAGATTTGACCCCTGAACACGATCCCCGCTTAATTTCTTGGGCTTTTACTCAGATTTCAAAGCTCCAAACCACTTGAATTCATTCCATAACATCTATATAGCTCGGAATCACTCCGACACGACATTAAACACACAATTATTGCAAAACACTAGCGATTAAAGTGCAAACTCAACTAAAGTGCAGTAAATTAGAGTGCAATAATCGACTAAATATACGTAATTACAGCCTATCATCATATAACATAAACCACTAGCAGTCTAAGACCATCCCTATCGAACTAACCTCACCCTTAGACTCGACTATGTCCTAACCTACAACCCTAATGCCCGACCTCCACACCTTCCTATCAAGGGCCATATCCTTGGAAATCTGCAGCAACGCCTTGTCCTGTCTGATCACCTCTCCCCAGTACTTCTTAGGCTTTGCTCTACCTCTTCTCATTCCCGTCAAGGCCAAACTCTCGCACATCTTCCCCATTTACTCAAACCATCCGAGCCTTGCTTACCGCATCTTGATATCCAAACGAGTCACGCTCATATTAAAGTAACAATATTTAACATATATATATATATATATATATATATATATATATATATATATTT
>MU769625.1:97623-116492 GCA_026770625.1 Nicotiana glauca
ATATATATATATATATATATATATATATATATATATATATATATATATATATATATATATATATATATATATAAAATTCGTTCTTGTCTACGACAAACTGGAAACAAAAAAGTGGACTAGTTAGATCAATATACATACTTAATATGACCGCACATTTTCAATTCTAACAAGGTAATAAAAAAAGATATGAGCATGCATTACGTTAAATTGTTCCAAAGTATTTGGAGCCAGTAATTTCACATGGCTTGTTTTGAAAGTAGTAGCATCTCATGTGAAATAACTGTCTGAATATTCTTTTTAGTGTACCAAATTGATCAAAGATCTCAAAATTGTTATACTTGTTAGGCTCTTATTTGGTCTCTAGATCTGTTCTCTCCTATTATTATATTATTATAAAGGCTTTTCAAATTTGAAATTCTACCAAATGTTTTCTCAACCAAAGTTGTTCAGAGTCTAGACAGTATTTACATTTGTGCAAGAATTTCGTCTAATTCCAAAAATTTAACGACAATGAGAATCTTACTCGCATTTATTATGGAAGCGCACGTAATTTCACAAAAAACCAGTCTTTCCTTGTTATTTTATATGGTAATGTTTGACTGTTCACATAATTTAAGAAATAAAAAAAAGTCTTTTAATGGTTATTGTCCAAACAAAACATAAACATTTATATGACTATAGATTCTAATGCAGAAATGTATCGTTTTTTTAAGCACATATTTAAAAGGCATTTCTAAATTGCAAAGCAATTTGGCATCGTTAGGCACCGTAGATTATATTCTAGACACAGTCTCTAGCTTTGTGGAGCAACGGCTAATTCAGAAAGTATATACAATGCATCTAAACTGGTGTTATTATTATTATTATAGAAATTAATTTTATATATAAAGGTACTATATTTGTGTGACAGGTAATCGATCCCATATGGATAACCTAGAAAGAGTTCTTGATATGGGGAACAAAGAAAATTTAAAAAAGCAGTTGCTCTACAAAAGAGAAGTGATTATGCTAATTATTGACAATATAGTTGACTTGTTTATAGTTTATCTAGAAAATATTGAGGTTGGAAACTTAAAACTATCTGTCTACGTGTCTAATTAAGTCTATTGAAACAGTTTAATATTCTGCATTTGTTCCTCTTATTAGAGCTAATTTTTAGCAGTGTCCATTGTTTGTGCATTTGTTGCTCCTAATCTACACTTGTTAGTGCCTATATTATAAAAGGCGAAAGTGCACAAGATATATAATCTAACATTAGCGATTTTTTTGGTTCCTGTATTTCAAATATTTCTTACAGTGCCTAATTAGTTATTGGGGGTTATATTAATAGTTTCAGTATTTGCGGGATTATTGACAATACCTTTTTTTAAGATAATGTTAATAAATTTAAAAATTCATTTCGTTCCACCATCCTGATAAGTGAATCATTAAAAATCCGATTACGATTTGGTATTAAAAAAAAAAACCCGATCATAATTGGTTTGTTTTGATTTTAACTAAAAAAAAAAAGTAAAATCGAAACCAAACCGACTCAACATTACATGTATTCAAGTTTTTAAAATATTTAATACATAAAAATAATTATTGTAATGTAATTTATAAATATTTTTGAATCTCTTTAATAGTTCTCTCTTTTAATGTATTATTTCAAGCTTGGACTTTGTGATGACCCAAAAGGTCATCACTTGTTTTAGAAATAAATTCTGTATTTCGAGGCATTAAAACCTCCTTTTTGTCTCACCTTGATTTGTGTGTGCAGTATAGACGTGTATCCGTAAGGCCATTATGTGAAAATCTATGAAAAACGATGAATTTTGCTTTTAAAAAGAATTTAGGTTGATTTCGGTTAACATTTTGGGTAAGCGGACCCGGACTCATGACTTGACGGTCCCGGAGGGTCCGTAGGAAAATATAGGACTTGGGCGTATGCCGGGAATCGAATTCCGAGGTCCCAAGCCCGAGAAATAAATTTTTGAAGAAAATTGTTTAATTGAAATTTCTAGAGTTTTTGGAAATTTAATGTAATTGAATTTGATGGTATCGGTCCCGTATTTTAGTTTTGGAGCCCGGTACAAGTCTTATATTGTATTTAAGTTGAGCCTGTAAAATTTGATAAGAAACGGACTTAAAATGACGTGAATCGGACCATTGGTTGTTAAAATTTGAACTTTCATCCATGAGATTTTTCTTTGATTTTGATGCTAAATTCATAGTTATTGATGTTATTTTGATCATTTGATCGCACGAGCAGGTCCGTATGATATTTTTGGAGTTGCGTACATGTTTGGTTTGGAGCCCCGAAGGCTCGGGTGAGTTTTGAATAGGCCACGGAGTGAAATTTGGAACTTAAAAAATTGTTGGTATGTTGCAGGTCTGCAAGCTTCGCAATTGCGAAATAATATCGCAAATGCGAAAGATGACCTGGGCTGCCTTGGTCGCAAATGCGAAGGGTCCCTCGCAAATACGAAGGTGACTGGATTCCTTTAGTGTCGCAAATGCGACAAAACCTTCGTATTTGCAAAGTCAACAGTTTCTGAGGGGTTCGCAATTGCGACATCAGATACCAGTTAATTGAAACTTAGATGCATTTTTAGTCATTTTTCAAACCTTCTCCAAACCTAAACACCTATGAGGGATTTTTCAAAGACGGCTACTCTTCCAAATCATTTGTAAGTTATTTCTAACTCATTTCTTTCAATCTAATCCATCTTTTTACATGATTTCAACTCAAAATCAAGGGTTTTCATGGAAAAAATTAGGCATTTTTGGTAGACTTAGGATTTTCGAATTTTGGGGATTTGACCCTCGATTTGAGGTCTGATTTCAAAATAAATTATATATTTGAGTTCGTGGGTGCATGGGTAATCGGGTTTTAGTTAAAAACTTTAGAAAACCTATTTTCATGCATTATAATTGATTCATTTAGAATTTATTGATATAGTTAAGTAACTTGTGGCTAAATACAAGCGAATTGTTGGTGGAATCAAGAGGTAAAGAGGTAATTGAGGCTTGAAATGTGTTCGTGGCATCGAGGTAAGTGTTTGGTCTAACCTTAGCTTGAGGGATTAGGAGTTGTGTCATATTTTCTATGTGTTAGTTATTGAGTACGGCATATATGCATAAGTATCTATATGTTGGTGTCAAGCATGCCTGTGAGTCTTATACTATGATTAATGTAACTCTGTTTGTTATTGTTCATGCCTTATGTGATGATTCTATTGTCGAACAAGGCTTGTGGAAGTAATATTAGTAATTGAACATTAAAGATCGTTGGCTCAAGTTGTAAAATGAATTGTGGAAGCGTTAATGGCAATTGAACATTATAGAATATTGGCTCAAGTTGTGAATTGAGTTGTGAAGTAAATGTGAAAAAGAGAAGAGGATTATGATATTGTCTCCCTTGTCGGGACGTTGTTTCTTTTAATGTTATCTCCCTGGCCGGGATGTTATTGCTTTTGATATTGTTTCCCTTGCCGGGATATAATTCTTGTACTATTGTTCCTTTGTCGGGATTTTATTTATTCCCTTTCCCTTCTTGCTTTGTGATTGTTATTTAGGTAAGGAAGAGTGTTAAAGCACGAAGGGTGATGCCGTGCATGATATTTGTGAGAGAGTGTTAATATACGAAGGGTGATTCCTTGCCGCACGATGTGCAATTTTGTGCCTTTATATGAGTGATAATGCACGAAGGATCATTTCGCGCCATAATTATGTGAGGTAAAAGCACGAAGGGTGATGTCGTGCCAATTATATTGCTTTTTATGGTGAGGACGAGAGTAAAAGCACAAAGGGTGATGTCGTGCTCTTGTCTTTGATTTCCTGAATTCTATTGATAATTGAGTTATCGTGTTCTTTACATTTAACTGTTGGTTTCTGTTGCTACTTGTTATTCCCCGCAGGGGTTTGACAAGAGGTTTCGTCACTCAGGTGGATTCACTGATGCCTCATCTAGAGGCCGGGGTACTTTTGGCAGAGGCCATCCTACCAGGCCATTTCATTCAGCACTTTAGGCTTCTCATGGTGCTTCGGGTAGTCATGGTCGTCGTATGCAGTATCCTGATCAGCTAGCCTACAATGCACTGTCAGCTCCTATAAGTGCACCTCCGCTCCAGAGTTTTCAAGGTGGTTACTTAGGCCTCTAAGGTCTGTTTCAGGGTCATCGGCCATAGTAGCCGAAATCTTGTTATACTTGTGGTGATCCGAGGCACATTGCTAGATTTTGCCCTCGATCGTCGAGCAGTTCTCAGTAGTAGGGTTCTCGTGCCACGGTCTCGGTACCGGGCATTCCATCGCTACCTCAGCCAACTAGAGGTAGGGGTCAGATAGCTAGAGGTGGAGGTCGAGGCATTAGAGGTGGAGTTCAGGCCGCTAGAGGTGGAGGCCAGTCAGACAGGGCCCTTCCTCGAGATGTAGTTTAGAGTGGTGGGACCTAGCCCCGATGCAATGATTTTCCAGCCAAGCCCGAGGCTGATTCATCTGACACGGTTATCATAGGTACAACTTCAATCTGCAGTAGGGATGCATCAGTATTATTTGATCCAGGTTCTACTTATTCGTATGTGTCATCTTATTTTGCTTCATATTTGGTTTTGTCTCGTGATTCTTTGAGTGATCCCGTGTATGTGTCCACATATGTGGGGATTCTATTTACATGATTTCAACTCAAAATCAAGGTTTTTCATGGGAAAAATTGGGCGTTTTGTGTAGAACTTAGGATTTTCGAATTTTGGGGATTTGGACCTAGATTTGAAGTCCGATTTCAAAAAACAATTTATATATTTGAGTTTTTGGGTGCATGGCCAATCGGGTTTTGGTTAAAAACTTTAGAAAACCTATTTTCATGTATTATAATTTATTTATTTAGAATTTACTGATATAGTTAAGTAACTTGTGGCTAGATACAAGCGAATTGGTGGTGGAATCAAGAGGTAAAGTGGTAGTTGAGGCTTGAATTGTGTTCGTGGAATCGAGGTAAGTTTTTGGTCTAACCTTAGCTTGAGGGATTAGGATTTGTGTCCTATTTTCTATGTGTTAGTTGTTGAGTACGACATATAGGCATAGTGACGAGTATCTATACGTTGGTGTCAAGTATGCCTGTAAGTCTTATACCATGATTAATGTGACTCTGTTTGTTATTCTTCATGCCTTATGTGATGATTCTACTGTTGAACAAGGCTTGTGGAAATAATATTAGTAACTGAACATTGAAGAGTGTTGGCTCAAGTTGTAAGATGATTTGTGGAAGTGTTATTGGCAATTGACCATTATATAGCATTGGCTCAAGTTGTGAATTTAGTTGCGAAGTAAAAGTGAAAAAGAGAAGAGGATTATGATATTGTCTCCCTTGCCGGGATGTTGTTGCTTTTAATATTATCTCCCTAGCCAGGATGTTATTGCTTTTGATATTGTTTCCCTTGTCGGGATATGATTGTTATATTATTGTTCCCTTGCCGGAATTTTATTGTGATTTTATTTTTTTCCCTTGCCCTTCTTGCTTTGTGATTGTTTTTTGGGTAAGGAAGCGTATTAAAGCACGAAGGGTGATGTCGTGCATGATATTTGTAAGAGAGTGTTAAAGCATGAAGGGTGATTCCATGCATGATATTTGTGAGAGAGTGTTAAAGCACAAAGGGTGATGTCGTGCATGATATTTGTGAGAGAGTGTTAATGCACGAAGGGTGATGCCGCATCGCATGATGTACAATTTTGTGCCTTTATATGAGTGATAATGCACGAAGGATCATTCCGTGACATGATTATGTGAGGTAACAGCACGAAGGGTGATGCCGTGCCAATTATATTGATTTTTATGGTGAGGATGAGAGTAGAAATACAAAGGGTGATGTCGTGCACTTGTCTTTGATTTCCTGAATTCTACTGATAATTGAGTTATGGTATTCTTTACATTTAACTGTTGGTTTCTATTGCTACTTGTTGTTCCCCGCAGGGGTCTGACAAGAGGCCAGTCACTTTAGTGGATTCAGTGAGGCCTCATCTAGAGGCCAGGGTACTTTTGGCAGAGGCCATCCTCCCAGGCCATTTCATTAAGCACTTCAGGCTTCTCACGGTGCTTCGGATGGTTGTGGCCTTCATATGTATGGTTGTCCAACGAGACGGTATGGGACAAAATTAACATGACAGGACGACATTTAAGCGGGACAATAGCGGGACGGAACGAAATGGGATAGGACAAATGGGATAAAACTATCGTCCCATCCCGTTCCGCTAACAAACAGGATGGGACGTGACGAGACGGGTTCGTTGGCCTTAAGTATTTTTTTAATAAAAAAAAGTCTAGTTTTTTTGGAAATTACTATGTTTTTAAAGTTTGCAACGGTTAAATTTTTGACTTATTTAATAAAATTAAATATTAGTATATTAAAACGAAAATTAGAAAACTAAGTAAAGAATTATAAAATATTAAAACAAAAGACTTGTAATGAAATATTCTAGTAATTATAAATTTATAGTAGAGTAATAATTTATTTAATATAATTTTAAAGTATTAACTATTAAGTAACTAAGACAATTCATAAAAAAAATTCAACGCTTAGAGCCTTTTATTTTATTAATGAAACTTTCAAATCTCAAATACAAATATAATTCTTTTGAAGAGCACCTAATCTATGCAGCCACCTTCTTGGAAGGATTCTATTTGAACTAGGCCTCTTAGTAGCCAATTACAAATTATCATACTAATATTTGTAAGCTCCTATATAGCTTCTTTGTAACTTATCAATAATATCTCTCGAACATTGTTCCGGAATTTGCAATGTTGATTGATATTCTATGGCCTCCATGCCGTCATCGGTCCCAGTGCTAACTGCTAAGTATCTCATTGAATTTTTCCTCTTCCCTAGTGGTTAATTTTTCAAAACCATGATTTCTTCTTTCTGCATTAATCCAAGCTTTGAATAATACGGAAATCTCTAGGTTGTCCTCTGCTAATGAATGTCTATGATCTCCGATTTGAAATATTATTGCGCTAAAAGCATTCTCCGGTGCTAAGAATCAAGTTCATCATCAATAGAGAAATCAAAACAAGTTATATCATCCATATCTTCCCATAGAATTTTTACTCTAGACTTAGAAGTAAAAGGAGCAGTTTCACCACTTGTTGTTTCTACAGATTTATATTTATCAAATATTGATCTAGATTCTAGCATAAGAATATATGTTAGCTTGGAAGTCTTCGAGAGATGGTTGTTCATATTCTTGAATTTCTAAATTTTGATAAATTTTACGAACAAATCCCTTTGCACCTCTTAATTTTAAATATGGGTTAAGTATTGTAGAAATTAAATAAACTCGGGGAATAGAGAAAAAATAATTTCTAAATTTTGCAATTATTTCATTAATGGCCAGTGCATAAGTTGGATTTGTTTCATACTTACCAAATACAACAGAAATTCTACAAATATACCATAAAAACTCGCGGGACAGTCAGGACAAGCGGGATGGGATGGGGCGGGACATGTGGGATAGGCAGGACGGGACGGGACGGGCAGGACGGGACAAAATGGCACGAAATAGGACGGGACAAATGGGATGAAATGGTAGTCTCATCCCATTCCATGTCCCCATTAAAATGAAGTGGGATGGGACGGAACGAGGGATGGGACGGGACGGCCCGTCCTATTGGACAACCATAGTCATATGTAGTATCTCGGTCAGCTAGCCTACAATGCACTGCCAGCTCCTATAAGTGCACCTCCGCTCCAGAGTTTTTAGGGTGGTTACTAAGGCCTCCAGGGACAGTTTCAGGGTCATCAGCCATAGCAGCCAAAATCTTGTTATACTTGTGGCGATCCAAGGCACATTGCTAGGTTTTGCCCTCGATCATCGCGCAGTTCTCAGTAGCAGGGTTCTCGTGCCATAGTCTTGGTATCGAACATTCCTTCGCTAGCTCAGCCAGCTAGAGGTAGGGGTTAGACAACTAGAGGTGGAGGTCAAGGCATTAGAGGTGGAGGTTAGGCCACTAGAGGTAGAGGCCAGTCAGACAGGGCCCGTCCTTGAGATGTAGTTCAGAGTGGTGGGACCTAGCCCCGATGCTATGACTTTCCAGCCAGGCCTAAGGCTGAGTCATTTGACACGGTTATCATAGGTACAACTTCAATGTACAATAGGGATGCATCAGTATTATTTGATCCAGGTTCTACTTATTCGTATGTGTCATCTTATTTTGCTTCATATTTGGTTGTGCCTCGTGATTCTTTGAGTGATCCCGTGTATGTGTCCACACATGTGGGGGATTCTATTTTGTCACACCCGGATTTCCCACCTTCGGGAGTGTGATGGCGCCTACTAATGGGCGCTAGGCAAGCCAAGTTTAATTACTTTTTTGTTAACAACATAATTCTTTTTAACAATTATCGGCAATAATATAAAAGCAACGGAGTTAGTTAAGTAAGCGGAAGTCTTAAATTAAAGAAAACTGAATAGAAATACGGAAAAATTTCAACATAAACCTCTACCCAAGACCGGTGTCATAACGCTCACGAACTACTAAGAGTACTAAATACAATGTCTGAAAGAAAATATAACTGTTTGTCTTGAGTACAATGAGATAACATACTAAAGTAAAGGATAGAGGAGACGCCGGGCCTGCCGACGCGTGCAAGGCTACCTCGGTGTCTCACTAGACTAAAGGCTGGCTCCCATGCTACTGCTGCTGCTGTCCAAAACCTGGATCTGTGCAAAAGAGCACAGAGTATAGTATCAGCACAACCGACCCCATATGCTGGTAAGTGTGTGGCCTAACCCCGGCGAGGTAGTGACGAGGCTAGTACCAGACTCCAGACAAAAACCTGTGCAGTTATATAGTATATATTGCAGAAAATAAACAAGTAATGAGAAGTTATAAGGGAAGGGGGTACATGCCTCGGGGAAAACAGTTCAGCTTAGAAGAAATTGAATAACATATGAAGGAACAGTACAATGTCTAAAAACATATGATAGCACTGCTGTTACGGTGCGCAACCCGATCCGTACTTTTAAATATAACTGTTGCGGCGTGCAACCCGATCCATACGTTTAACAATAACTGTTGGATCGGGTTGCGGCGTGCAACCCAATCCATTCTAATTTATGTAGCAGCGTGCAACCCGATCTACTATAGTGTATATTGCGGCGTGCAACCCGTTCCAAATATACATAACTTACCATAACCACAACCACAAACCTCGGTAAAGGATCAATCATAAAATACTCTATCCCGGCAAGGAAACTCAACAGTATAAGTATACTCATCCCGGCAAGGGAGAACCAACTATAACCAATCTCAATTCGGATTTTTTTAGCATTTCTAATAACAATATTTCTAACTCATAATTAACTTCCACAAAGATAATTTAAACCTTGCTTAACAACACAAGTCTAATTACTATCTCATCCATTGTATTATTCAAGAACACAACAATGTCAATTTAGGACTCACGGTCATGCTCGACACCGACGTATAGATACTCGAACCATGCCTATACGTTGTACTCCACAAGAAACACATAACAAATATGAGTTAACTCCTAATCCCTCAAGCTAGGGTTAAACCGAACACTTACCTCGATGCGTTGAATTCGACTCAAGTCTCAATTATAGCTTTAGCCCTCGATTCCACCACCAATCCGCTCGAATCTAGTCACAATTCACTTAATTTCTTTAATAAACACTAAATGAACCAATTTGAATGCATAAAAATAAATTTCTCAAAGTTTTTCCCAAAAATTCCAAAATCGCCCCCGAGCCCATGTCACACCTCCTTTTTCCGCTACTACATCCCGTGAAGGGTATAATAAAAGGAGTTTTTTCAATTAAAGGACAATCGAAACAGGTTTCGTTTTATTTAAGATTCAGAGTCGCCACTTGGGAGATTTATGGTGTCCCAAGTCACCGGTTTGAATCCCGAATCGGGGAAGGGGTTTGACTCTGTTTAGCAGTCGCGAACCAGAAATCCGGGTAAGGAATTCTGTTAACCCGGGAGAAGGTGTTAGGCATTACTGATTTCCGTAGTTCTAGCACCGTCGCTCAACTACTATATTTGGCTAAAATATCTGATTTTTATACATGTTATCCTATTGTGCAATTTTAGAATTATTCACCGCTTTAGTTATTTTATTTTTTTAAGAAAGTGAACGTCGTTTAAAAATGTATTTTCGGATCACATCATATGAAATGCACCCGGATCCTCGACACATTCTTATTCGACGTTTTGGGATTTGGATTTGGGTTGCATGAAATACACACCCTTATTTAGGAAGGTACAATTATTAAAAGAGCACCTAAAGCAACTAACATATTATTTACTTTGCGGAGGGCCGTGAAATTCGCTTAAACGGCACTCCCCAAATTCTAAGTATTTTTAATTAAGTAGTTAATGAGGGCCCTGCAATTTATGGGTTTTGTTTAGCGAGGCTCATCTCATTTTTATTTAAAGGCCGACCTAAAGTGACTATGATTTTTCTATTCATTATTTGTCTCTAAAAGGGTAAATTAATTTACATTTATAAATTCGGGCCTCAAACTCAAGTCCGAATTCAAACAAAAGAGAAGATCCTTTTAGATTGAACCCGCTACCTAATTCGAAACCTAATTTTATATTTGCGAATTAATTCCCTATACTCCTAATATAACTTTTAACAAAAGATTTATTGATTTATAGCAGTTTTGGGCCTTGGATCGTTGGTCCAGGCCTGTAAGTGTTGGTGCTTAGCCATTGTGCTTCAGTGAAGTCCAACCACGGATCTCTTCTAGCCCAAGGATTGATCTGGCTGATCAAGCAATTAAACAAGCAATGGGCTTATTTTGTTACAGCCCAATTATCAAGAGCCCATGTGTTTAACAGTAAAATTTTCAGTTCTCACCCAAATTAAACTAACAAGGAGACATAACCTATGAATGCATAATCTTATGTTAGCGAGAGCATGACAAATACTATAGCTAATTTTATACCATGTAGTCACAGGAATTTAAAATTCCAGCTTGAGGTGATGCGTTCAAAGTCGGATGCCTAATCTGATTATTCTGTTTGATTTTTGAAAATGAGACTACCACACATATCCCTGCTACATTATCTACTGGAAACAATTTGAACATGATAACACACAAAAACTACAACCTGCCATCATTGAGCATGTCATTTTTGTTACTAAAATTAATACAGTCCTAGACAGTTTCTAATAGCAATACTGCAGCTAATTAGCAGATATATGTAACTACTAACAGAAATTAACTGAGTTAACATGTGCTATTCTATTTTCCTAGTATGAAATTGCTCTTTATAACAGTTCAACAGTCCTATACAATTACAAGGTAAATTTGAGCAGTCCTGTTTAATATTCATGCAGATCTATTTGAATGAAACTACCACTACAAATTACAAATATCAAACGAAAGCAAAAGCAGGCTCTTATGGAAAAATGCCTCATCAGATTGATTTCACAAAGGTTCGGGTACATTGATTGAAACTTCACATCACTAGAGATAAAATGTACCTGGAATTAGGAAAAGAAAGAGAAGGATCAGCAACAGTAATACACGGCAACAATGACACAGCTTTGAACCAGAAATGAATCAATAGTCCCAAAATGTTTAAAATCAAATGGAATCTAGCAGATCCACTTTAAAACAGCAGCAAACCAAATGGAAACGACCACCAGTGCATAGATAACCAACGAAACACCCAAGCTAAGTCAAATATGAACTTAAAACTCTTATGAAACTTCACTGATGCATAGCCTAGCCAAATTCTCACTTAATTTGATTCAATTGTACTTGAAATGAGTCTCTACACTTCAACATGCAGCAATAGTAACTACAGAATGTGAATTGATGAATATAAACTGAAATCAGTTTCTAATTTCAATGGAACAGTTGCATTTTTTGGTTTTTTTTTTGTTTTCTGATTTTTTGTATTTTTGTATATTTGAATTTCAAATGCTAATCTGAAGAATAAAATGTCTTTGGGAGGGAAATTTGATGGCTGGGAACTCTGGGAATTTCAAGGGTGTCTAAACTTGTAATCCAAGGCACTAAACATGCCTTTTATAGGCAGAAAAGGGAGCAGAAAGTTCTGAAAGTTTTTACTCATTTTCCCTTCCTTTTAATTTCAGATTTTACTTATTAAACCTCCAATTTTTGACTTGTTATCCAAGTTACTGCTCTTAAAAGTCTGAAACTTACACTAAAACCCCTTTCTAGAAGGCCCTAGGGTGTTCTTTTACCTATACAATACCTATACTACCCTTACCTTAGCTTTGAATTTACCATTTCTAATAAAATAACCCTTTTTAATGCCTAAACTACCCCTGAAACCCCTCTGAAATTACTAACCAACCCAAACCCCTTTACTTGAATTAAAAACTAATTATATTCACTCTTAGTGACTAAACCAGCTATAACCAATTAACAAAACTAAAAACTTAATTCTAATTAACAGAAAAAGAAAACACTGAAAAATGAATTAGCAATATTAGACTAAATTAATAATGACTGAAACAAATTATGGATTAACAACTAAAGTAAACTAAAGTAATCAACAATTAGCTAAAACATACAGAATGGATTAATCACTAATAAGCAAACATTGAAATCATGAACTAATAAACAAAAGACTAAGAACTAAAAAAGACAGAATTAAACTAAAGCAACAAGAACAGATTAAAACAAAAAGGGACAGAATTAAAAAAAAACTTACTGCCTCTTAGCCTTCAATCGAAATTCTTTGAAATCAACTTCAAATTAATATTATACATCCATTTCATAGGAAATAGACCTATAATATTAACCTGAGTTCACTCGACTTGAAAAATCAATCAAAACAGTCCTGAAGCACTAACCCTAAATCTGAAATTCGTGGAGTTTTACTTGGATTTGAGGGATTTTGGTTAGGGATTAGGGATGAGGAAGTCAAGGAGATTGTAGGGTGTAAGTTTGGTTGGATTTGGAAGAGGTAGGGTTTTAGCCAGAGTTTCAAATCAGGATTCGAGGGGTTTGGCCAGGATTTGAGGGAAAAGAAGGGCAGATTCGGAAAGAGGAGAAGGAGGAGCACCTAGGGTGTATTTTTTGGGTTCATCAGAGCATCACCGCCGGCAGAGGAGATTTCTGGCCGGCGGCGGACGGCGAAGGCACGGCGGGGCCACGGTGGTTATATACCGGCGGTATAGGGGGAGGATGATACGAGGAGGATGAGAAATGTTTTAGAATTTGGATTGATTTTCAGACAATTTTATTCAAATCCAATGTTAATCAAGGGCCGTCGGATGAGAACAAATGAACGGCCCAGATCAGTTCATCACTTATTAGACTCAAAACGACGTAGTAGTCTCCCTATACTACATCGTTTCATGAGTCTCAGAGGAGTGGGGTTTGGACCGGGTAATTGCTAGTTTGGCTAGGCTGGAGTAGGTTTGGACATAGGTGTAAACGTATTAGGCTGGGATTTTTAGCTAATGTCAGCCCAAATTCCTTTTGTTTTCATTCTTATTTCTTTTGTTTGTTTTCTCTTCTTTTCTTCCCTTTTTTCGTATTTTATTTATTTATTTATTTTTTATTTTATTTTCTGATTTTGTTAAATGCTAAATTAAAACCAAAACTCAAATTGACTCTAAAATTATACTTCCAAATTTTCAATTACACAAATTCCCTATTTAAACGCAAACTAAAGCAAATTAAAACTAAAAATGCAAAAATGACCATTTTGGTTATTTTCCTTTTCCAAAAAGTAACTCAACTACTAATTAATCCTAAAATGTAAAATTAAATTCTAAATGCAAATGCCAAGTATTTTTGTATTTTTCACTGATTAAAATGCACAAATAAAATGCAAACAATTAATAGAAAATTCACAAAATTGCAAAAATAATAAAAGAAACCATTTGTTTGAATTTTGGGAATAATTTTCACATAGGGCAAAAATCACTTGCTCACAGCTGCCCCTCTTTGCCCGAAAACACGAAGAGTTTTCGTGCAAAGACAAGTGAGCGGAAACGAGCAATTTTTGCCCGTTTGAATATTCCGTGTGAAGAATTTTTTAAAATCGTCTGACCACACCCTGCTTCGGAAGTTGCCTACATATCCTGGGCTAAACAGGAATCAGGTTAGTGTAGTTCAGGAGTGTCTGGTAGCTGGGACTACTAGGAGCTGTGATTTCACTACTGTTGTTGCTGCTACTGCTCGCTGACCTTCTTATTACATCGTGTTAAACAAAAGAAGCTAGCCTAAGCTATGATCTATGAATTACAAAAGGATCCTATCTATGTCTTCAAACTTGATCTTGTGTTGCCTTGAACTTGTATTCTTCCGCTGGAATTCTTGTGTTGTTGCCTTGCATTGTGATCAGAGATGTTTTGCCATTCCTCCGAGCTATGCTTGACTGCTAAATTTGAAATATGTGCCTCTATTCTCCAGGCGAGCTCCTTATTGCTGACGCTTGAAAAGTATTCCCTTATTTTTCAGGTGGACTCCCGACTGCAATGCTTGAAAATATTCCCTTATTCTCCAGGTGGGCTCCTGACTGCAACAAAATAGACAAACAAAGAAAATTTTCTGCCCCAGTTTGGTAACTGGGTACAACATGTTATCAAATATTAAAAATTAAAAGCTAAAATTGAATTGTACTTCCCTTGTTCTCCAGGTGAGCGCCTGACTGCTGAAACTTGAAAAGTATTCCCTTGTTCTCCAGGTGGTCTCCTGATTGCTGAACTTGAAAAGTATTCCCTTGTTCTCCAGGTGGGCTCCTGAATGCAATAAAATAGACAAACAAAGAAAATTTTCTGCCCGAGTTTGGTAACTGGTTACAACATGTTATCAAATATTAAATATTAAAAGCTAAAATTGAATTGTACTTCCCTTGTTTTCCAGGTGGGCGCCTGACTGCTGAAACTTGAAATGTATTCCATTGTTCTCCTGGTGGGATCCTGATTACTGAACTTGAAAAGTATTCCCTTGTTCTCCAGGTGGGCTCCTGACTACAACAAAACAAACAAAGAAATTTTATGCCCCAGTTCGGTGGCTGGGTACAACATGTTATCAAATATTAAAAATTAAAGGCTAAAATTGAATTGTACTTCCCTTGTTCTCCAGATGGGCGCCTGCTTGCTGAAGCTTGAAAGGTATTCCCTTGTTCTCCAGGTGGGCGCCTGCTTGCAATGCTTGAAAAGTATTCCCTTGTTCTCCAGGTGAGCTCATGACTGCAACAAAATAGACAAACAAAGAAAATTTTCTGCTCCAGTTTTGTGGCTGGGCACATGAGTGAGTGTTAAACTGAATTATTCTACCAACTATTATAAGAATTTGAAAGCTAAGTCCTATAATCCAGGGAGGTCATGACAACTTCTAACAATTACGAACCTAAGTTATAATTTCTGAAAGCATTACTCCCACTATATTTGTTATCTAAAAGGTCTTAAACTACTTCTCATTATCCAGGAGGGTCCTAACAACTTCTAGTTAAAAGGCGGTTTTAACCTAAGCTATATCTATTGCAAGTATGACTTCCACCACATCTTGTTATCTAAACAAACTTTAAAACTACATCCCATTATTCAGGAGGGTCTTGAGAACTCTTAATTGGATCCTACTTCAAACATGCAAACTTTGAGACCAACTTATATTCCTTGGGGTACATTTATGCTAAATTATGCTACTCATGATTGTTTTAAAATTTAAACTAGGTCCCATTTTCCAGGAGGGTCCTGAAAACTTACCGTCAAACTTGTCTGGTGCCTGCCTTTCCTTGAGATGGGTTTCTCCGAAACAAATGAAATTTCTGCCCCTGTTTTAATCAAAAAAAAAATCTTGTCAGTTTAAAATGTGGTGGTTGGTTTATGGCCTTGACTTTGCGGCGATTGCTCCTTCACTTGCCATGATAACTTTGATTTCACCTTGAAAGCGTTGCTTGCTTATTGATTAACCAATTTCTTTGCCTCCCTTATCATAGAAAATACCGCTTCTCCTTTCAGAACCAATTCCTCTATTTGCATTGCATGAACTGGCACCTCCCCAACCGTTGTGTCTCACATGAATCCAAAAGCACGCCCATTGCCCCCACTCCGTGTATATGTTGTTCTTTCTTGACTTAACCACTGGCCTCGGCCTTAAGGTCTGTTGCTCCTTCACTTGTCATGATAATTGATTTCCATTTGAAGACCCTACTTGTTCACTGGACTAACCACTTCCCAGAAAATACCTCTTTTTGTCCAAACCCAATACCCTCTGTGTGATGACCCGGCCATTGTCACGTGAGTTACCGCCCTGTTTCCCCTATATTATGTTGCTCTATGTTTCAATGTCAGTATTTGAGTTGATCGGATAGAATTGAATTGGTTTTTATTGGAAATGAGACACTTAGCCTCTTAGAAGGAAGCTTGTTTTGGAAAAGTCAACCGGAAGTAGACTATATAGTTAGAAGGCTCGGATGTGAATTTCGGTGATTTGATTAGCTCCGGGGGACGATTTGTGACGTAGGAGTGCGATCAGAATTGATTTTGGAGGCTCGGTGTAGAATTAGGCTTGAATTGGCGAAGTTTGAATTTTGGCGAATTCCGGTTGATAGGTGAGATTTTGATCCGAGGGTTGGAATGGAATTCCGAGAGTTGTAGTAGCTTCGTTAGGTGATTTTGGATATGTCTCCAAATTTTCAGGTCATTCGAACATCGTTTGGTTGGGGTTTTGATCGATTGTGCAATTCGGATATTTTTAAGAAACTTAGGCTTTGATTTGGTGAAATTTGATGATTTTGATATTAACTATAGTGATTTGATGATTCGAACAAGTTTGGATAGGGTATTAGATCATGTCTGTGCTTTTGGTTGAGGTCCCGGGGGCCTCGAGGTAAGATCGAGTGTTAAAAATGAGAGTTTTTGAAGTTGCTTCAGGTCTGTGATTTCTGTCATCTGGTATTTCCGCTTCTGCAGAAATAGACCGCAGAAGCGGGTAAGGGAGCGCAGGAGTGATGTTGGTATGGGTTGTGAAGTTCCGCAGAAGCAAAACCTGGTCCGCAGGAGCGGACTTTTGGCCGCAGGAGCGGACTTGGGGATCCGCAGAAGCGAGTTTCTTGTCGCATAAGCGGTCGTGGGGAAATTTAAGTGAAAACTGCAGAAGCGAATATTTGGACGCGGAAGCGATACCATAGAAGCGGTTTTGAGAACCGCAGAAGCGAAAAATCGTTGTGGCAGAAAGGTTTATATCATTAATTCAACCACGAGCTTATGTCATTTTTCCTCCATTGTGGAGCGATTTTGAGGGCTTGAAGGCGATTTTGAAGAGGGATTCAAGGGTTAATGATTGGAGATAGGTTCCTTGGCCTAATTATTCAAGTTTATGGTAGAATTAACATGGAAATTGGTGGAAATTCATTAAAAAGGGGTCAAGCTAGGGCTTGAGTTTTAATATTTCAAATTGGAATTTGATGGTCATTTGAGCTCGAATTTGGGAGTTCTTGGTATGTACGGACTTGTGGCAAGACGAGGAATCCGGTAATGTAACGTTTGTACGAGAAGCAGGCCCGGGGCTCGGGTTTTGTTAGTTTTGAGATTCCTGATATTTTTTGATTGTTTTCGATTGGGTATTGTTCCCTTAGCATATTGTAATGCATTCGCTCTGTTTTTTGTTAGATTTGATGCGCGTGGAGGCTGAATTGAGGGGAAAAGGCGACGCGAGCTAGATATTTCACCGGTTCGAGGTGAGTAATACTTGTAAATGATATCCTGAGGGTTTGAAACCCCGAATTTGCACATCATAGTGCTGTATTGTGGTGACTTGTACGCCAGGTATGAGCATCGGGTATAGCACCATTGGGGATTGTGACTTGGTCCATCCCGGCTATTGATTTTACTGCGTGATTAACTGAAAACTACTTGATGCTATCATGATTTGGGTCGATTGCCATGTTTTGGGCTTCGTGCCGATTATTTGAATCCTTCACGGATTGATATCACTGTTTTTGCATTACGTTGCATATTATTTGATCTCAGTCCAAGGTTCTAAATACTATTTTGCAAACTCAGCTATCTTTCTACGATTTAAAAACTTAAATGATATTTTACTAATGTTTCGATCTAAGAACTGCTATTTTACTATTGCCCAAGGGGCTTATGTGCATTTCTGGACTGTGCATGGATCGGACTACGCGCCGCAACGGTGTGATAACGATATTGCGCTTGGGCTGTAGGAGCCCCTCCGGAGTCTGAACACCCACAGTGAGCGCGGGTACCCAAATGGATCGGGCTGTAAGTTGCAGCGGTTATGTGCATTACATTGCATTCACGCATTGATTCCTGTTTGTACTACGTGGCATGACATTCAGCACTCTCATATCATTGGCATCCATGCTATTTCTTGCACTGTATACCAGATACCCTGGTGTTAATTATAAATAGAGTGCAGCGCCCGAGGGGCTGACTTATGTGCGGACATGCACTACCTGATATCGCATTCATATGCTTACTGTTGGAAAAAGAATATTTTCAAAAGAGATTTTAAACTGAGCTAGATGTTTCTAAGGGATTTTCACGGTTTTACTGTTTTCTCAAAAGGTTGTACTGTCCCATATAGCGNNNTCTCAGGAGTTGTCGAGGTAGCTGCCTGACGTTCGCAGGACCCGACTCCTCCCCTATCCCTTTATTATTTCTGCATTTTAGAACATCAGTATTACTGAGGGTGTATTATTTTGTTATCTTAGAGGTTCTAGACTCATGACCCCAGGTCTTTGGGACTTTTATTGGCAGTTGTTGTGATTTCCGTACCACTTCTATCTATAATCACTGTTTAGAACTATATCATCTGATAATCTAATGCTATAAATTGGAAAATGGGTTGTGTGGTTGAGTTGTGAGTGTTATATGGTCGGGCTTGCCTAGCATTTGATGTTGGGC
>MU769633.1:5855-50260 GCA_026770625.1 Nicotiana glauca
CTGTCAAAATTAGTTAGTTAGTTACATACTGTACAAATATTGTAGCTCCTTCTTCTTTGCTTAGTTGAGCTTGTGAATATACAGAGTAGTGCACTCGTTTGATTCTCTCAAAAACCTCAGATCTCAATTCCTCTCTTTTGGTCATAGATTGTAGATTTCTTCAAATATTTATATATAGATAGTATGAAAAATAAAAATATTTGGTTATGATATAAAAAATAGCACCTCTTATCTTTATTTTAGTTATTTTTTTTTTTAAATATTGACACTATTTATAAAAAAAAATTGAGTACGCCCTTAGGAAAATGGCAACTTAGAATCTCTACTTAAAGAAAATATTAATTATTCTCTAATTGACAGCCGCCCATGCCATACACACTTGCCTTGTTTTCTTCCGTTACTCTCCTTAAATATAGCGTAATTGTTTTTGTCGGCTTCTCACAGTTTAGTTGGCAGTAAACGTAAATGTATGACGCAGCCGTTTCTTTTTCCGTCTGCGGGTCCCACTCACCAATATCGGTATATCTTTATCAGCCGACTAATCTGTATAACTGTCTGTTTTATACCGACACGTCACCTCTATTCACGCCCATTTGCTTTTTTATTCCAAAAGAATATTGTTTCCTGAATCTCTTTCCTTTTTATCTGTTTCAAAAAAAAAATAATATATTTCTAAATTTAAATATAATTTAATTTCAACTTTTAATTTTTTATTTTTATTATATAGAAAAGAAGATACACGTGGACCCCATATTCTTCTAGCCGCAACTCTCCTACGTCATTTCATAAAAATTTCATGTTTGTATTTATCAAATGCAAAATACACGTGGATCTCATATTCCTCCGGTCACAACTCTCTTTTATGCACTATGCATGTGTTGATTAGATTATATGCTCAGTGCAAATGCTCATCTCATATCTTTTTCTCATTTTGAAAAATTATTAATTTTGTTTTGTTCAAATAGATGTTTTCATAGAGAAAATAAAATTAATTTTTAAATAATACAACAACAAAAGAAGTATCGATATTTACAAGATTTTCATATTTACTCATATTATCTTAAAGCAATTTGAAAATAAAAATTAAATGATTTTCATCTACCCTATTATTTGAAGACGATTTCAAACTAAATATTTTTATATTCAAAAATAATTTTAAAATATATAATTTGTTAAACCTCAAAAGTTAATTAACTAAACACCAACAAATAATAATTTTAATAAAATTACAATTTTGCGCTCTTATACGGGCCTTTTCTCATTTAGTTATACTTAATGAAAAGTATTTATAACCACACAAATACTCTAAACTACTTTTTCATTTGCTTAAAACCAAAAATTCAAAAAAAAAAAAAATTAAATTTTACGTCCAATCAAATAGGTTAACATAAATTATAAATTAATAAGAAGGAAATAGTTAATGTTAAGAGATGGAGAAAAAGAAGGAAAGAGGTCTTTCCTTATCATAAATATCTAATATTTCCTATGTCACATTTTATTTAAATTAAATTATTTGATGGAGAATGAAATTGGACCGGCAATAAACGATGAACTCCCAAGAGCTCTTATAGATAGAGTTATTTGGCATTTCTGTGCCGCATTGTCACATCACGAGGTTGAGCACATATTCTTTTCAATTTATTTTAATTGATTTTTCGGTCTTTTAAGGTTAATATTGTTAATGTTATTATTGCTTAATTTTAAAAGATAAATTTTTTAATTGTGTGAAAAAGAATAAAAAATCAATTAAAGTGTATCGAGAAAAGTATAACAACAACAACAACTATCTAGTAAAATCCCACAAAGTGAGGTTTGGGGAGGGTAATATGTACGCGGACCTTACTCCTACCCCGATAGGGCAGAGAGGTTGTTTCCGAAAGACCCTCGGCTCAGAGAAAAAAAAAGGAAAGGAGAATAAAACAATTCATTAGTCACTCTAGTAGAAACCATAATAGTAACAGAAGCATAACAACCAAAAGATAAATGACATACAGTAACATTAACCAGTAACTAAGGCCCGATGCTAAGATAAACGACAAGGATAGTGTGAATTCAACATAAGCTGCAAGCTAACTAAGATCAATCCTAATCCAACCCTGCCTCACCCCGTAATGAAGAACGCAAAGTTCCACTACCCCCTACCCTACAACCCTAATGCTAGACTTCCAAACCTTCCTATAAAGGGTCATGTCCTCAGAAATCTGCAATCGAGTCATGTCCTGCCTGATGACCTCTCCCTAGTGCTTCTTAGGCCTCCCTCTACCTCTCCTCGCACCTACCACGTCCAACCGCTAACACTTCCTCACCGGAGCATCAAGGCTTCTTCTCTGCACATGCCCGAGCCATCTAAGCCTCGCTTCTCGCATCTTGTCATCCACAGGTGCCACGCCCACCTTCTTCCGGATATCCTCATTTCTAATTTTGTCTATCCTAATGTGCCCGCACATCCACCCCAACATACTCATCTCTGCTACCTTCATCTCTGTATCGAGAAAAGTATAAAATACCAAAATTACTCTTTTAAAAGACTGATGGCGAAATTTGGATATGTCATTTCACTCCAACAAGTGATGTTATTAGTATAGAATGTTTTTAAAAAAATAAATAGTTCATTTTTTTTTTATTAATATTTGAAGAAAACTGTGTTACATTGTAACATAAATGGGTCGTAACATAAATGGGAACGGCACCTCCTTTCATTTTCTGAAAATGACGACTACTGCTAGAAAACATTATGGCAACCAGTCCCAAAAGAATATGCCATATTTACCAGCTTCAAAAGTTAATTTTTTTTAATTAAATTATGGTGCTTAAATTAACTTATACACATCTCAATTACTTTTACGGAATATCTATTATTTTCCCAAATAATTTTATTTATAAAAAAATAATCCAGATAATAATAATAATCCTAGAGTTAGGGTAATACCTCGAATTAGGGGTGACAAATAAATGGGCATGGACTAAGTCGAAAACGAGTAATACAAAAATGGATAAATTATTCGATTCGACTCATATTTAATACGAATATAAAATGAGTTAATCAATGGATAAATTATTCGATCCGACTCATAGTTAATACGGATAAAAAATGAGTTAACCAATGGATAAAAAATAAGTTACTCATATTATCCACGACTTTTTGAATATAATTATATTTTGGAGAATTTCTAGTCTTTCAAACTTGAGGAACCCCTAATTTAAATCTTTAAAAATATAAAAGTTAAATCATTACTTATCTATTCTTTAAGTAAATAATATAGTTCTTATTTATATTTGGCTTATTTTTAAAAATTATCCAACTTATTTTTTGTTGTTGTGAATAATACAAAATAATTATTTTTTTTTATTCATTTTGCTGCCACTAACGATAACTAATGCAAGGGGCATGTACTCTCGTTGAAATTAGATGACCAAAACTATTGGGACCCACGAAAAGCGGCAGCCGCGTTTTCACTCCAGTTAGGTCGCTCTAGTCCACGTGGGCCCTTCCTTTTGTCTCCTAAACTACTGTTTGAATAAAATAAAATTGTGATTTAAAAATAAAATTATGAGATCAGACGGCAGGTAGCAACACGTGCCACACGCTCGAATCTCCAGTCAACACTTCAGTTGATTGCTTTCGGTTACCCCTATTTATTATCAACCACCACGCTCGTCATTCTCCACTCGGTTTGGAGCGTGACATAACGCGCTGAATTTATCCTTGGTCTCGTAAAGAATTTTTTTAAATTTTTATTTTTAAGTTTCAACTTTTAAACTATATAAAAGTTAATTGCTCATTTCATAATTAAAAAATTCAAAACATATGTGAAAATTTGTGATTCAAAAAACAAAAATTTCTTTGACTCTCTAACGAGTGATAGAATGGACCTTCGAACAATGATAAAGTTGTCTCCGTATAATCTATTGTTTAACCAAAAAATAAACTTTTAGTCAAAGCTAGAATTTAGAAGAATCGGGTTACTGATAATCGAAAAAAGTAAATAAAGAAGGGAATTTTGTAGTACTCAAATGTGCAAGCTAGTAAATCATAATGTATTTCAGTAATAACTTGTGTCTCAATTGATTACATATTTCCCCTTTTATAGATCTTTTTTGGGAATCTTTAGGGATGTCCGTTACATCTAAGTCATAATGAGGTTATTATGAATATTTAATGACATTAAATGCTACGTTACATAATCATTACATTGAATAGAAATATTCCTTAACGGTTCCAGCATTTATCACTCTTGAAATGCGATTTGCTACATTCTCCTTTAGCCCGGTTCATTATTCTTCCCATTGCTCGTAGGTAATTGAACTTAAATAGGTACGGAGTCAACTTAAATAGGCACAGGGTTACTGAGCCTCTTATCTCGTACCTATTTTTAACCTTCTGTCTCGTACCTCCCCTTTTAGTCCTTTTGTATCGTACCTCTTTTCTTGTCTGAACCAGTCTATAATTCTCAGACCAATTATCACCTATTGTTTACACCACGTGTCATGACACGTCACCATGCATATAATTTTCTCCAATACAGATAGTCCCCCCACTTTCCATTTATTCATCAGTTTGAATACTTGGGAAGTGAAATTCATTAAAGGAGAATTTTATCACCATTAATGCTCTGATAAAGTTGACGCTTCAAATGTCACTTTCTTTTAATGCACTAGACACGTGTCATTTCCTCATTGGTTAAGCACTTTTTTAGGCTTTCTTTTCGGCTTCATTTTTTACGAAGTATCAGTTATCATCATTGCGGTTCCTTCATCATCGTACTTTTTCCCAATAGTATAAATATAACCCCTCTTTTTGTCTTGTTCTTCATAAAGCGTATTGAACACTTTTACTTCGAATTATTTCTTGCTTTGCTTCAACATTTACATCCATGGTTTCTTCGAGTTCTAACCTTAGAAAAACTCCTATTCTGAGTAACTTCCCTAATGCTCCGATAAGGCATAGAAGAGGAGGTAGATTATGCAACTTAGGCTCTGTTCGTGGTGGCACTTCAACTCCCCATTCTAGTTCTGGCCCTTCTTCTGGGACTAGGGGTTCGCACTCTCAGAGGCGCTCTTCTCGAGATAAGGATTCTGAACCAATGCGTGAACCCTTGGTGGATGAAATAATCCGGATTGAATTTTCCTTTTATCACGATAGAGAATCTTTAAAAACTCAAGTTTCCGCATTAGACCGTGCTGATCTCTATCCCACTCAAATTACAAGTGTTTTAGCACCCGTAGTTCGAAAGGAATGTCATTGGCCCGAAGATTTTCCTATTATTATCCCTAATCCAAATCAAAGAATTTCCTCTTACATAATAGGTTATTCCTTTGTTTACACCTACCCTTTCACTTTAGGGTTTAAACCGGCCATTGACCCAGTTATTTTAGACTTTTGTTTTTTGACGTGTGCTTGGGTAAAATTGGACAGATAGTGTGGCGAGTTGTTGCCTGCTTGAGGCATCTCGCTAAAAGAGCAGATGTAGAATTTACTTTCCCCCACTTAATTCACCTGTATTCCCCTAGATTTTTCTGAAACGGGGTGTTCAATTTAGCAACTAGGAGTAAAAGGGTCTTGTTGAATCCTGAAGACGATAAAGACCGCGGCTGGTATGCTCGATATGTTGCTGCTCCCACTGTGGGTTTAGTTGGTGAAAAGAACATTCGTTTCCCAGAAAAGTAGAATTTTGCACGTAAGTATTAAATACGCTCGTGCTTTTTTATTTTCAGCTTTACCTATCTTTCATTATCTTGCTTTTCTTTTAGCAACCATGGGTATTGTTGAATCTATACCCAATATTCGTGGTTGGGTAGAGAAGTTATTGAAAGTTGCTCCAATGGAAGGTAGAACGTGGAAAAACCTTTCCAGTCGTTATGGTTGAAAACCAAAAACTCATGGTGAGAATTCTTATTTTTTACCTTACTTATGTTGAATTGTCCTCATTGTCATGGCTTTTAACCCTTTGTTTTTAGGTTTTTCCCCTCGAAAAGTTATTCTCGAGGCTGTTTTGGCATCTCGTGAGCAAGATATATTCTTAGGATCTACGGATCAAGATATAGCTTCGAGATTTGAGAAAAGAAAATCGACCTTAGAAGATGATTCCGAAGGAGAAAGTGAGGGTTCCCTGATAACGAGACCGAGAGCCAGGAGACGTATTGTCTCTGGAGATGAAATTGATATTTCCCCTCACCTGTCTCTTTCCGAGCTTGTTGTATCCCAGGTGATCATTGATGATGACACCTCAACTCTGTATGATACTCTTGATTCAATAAACCAGCTTTTTATCAGTGGTTCTAGTAGTGGTCCTTTAGGACCGATTTTATATGAGCTTCCCTTGTCTTCTTCTACCTCTACCGTTACCGTAATTGTTTCTTTGCATCCCTCATCCATTACTTCCATGCCTTCCTCTACTTTCCCTCCTTCAATAATCACTTCTCCCATAGTTCATCACACAGAACTAGGTTCCACAAGTAGAAATTCCGCTATGAGGAGCGTGACCATTGAAGTTCCCGCTAATGGCAGCCTTTTGAGTAAGTCTGGGCAAGCTGACACATGGCTTGCACCTTTGATCGGCCCTATCGAGAAAGCTAAACTTGAGAGTCATAGTAATATGACTCTCTTGAATGATATTATTCATGTCAGTTTGAAGGTATTCTTTAGTTTATTTTATCAAGACTTTTGCTTTGGAAGCTTTTAACCTCATCTCCCTTTTTTTATATGAACAGGTCAACCTCATTGGTATTGAGCTTAGGAATCGAGTTCCTCTTTTAGAGAAACTGGCTCGTGACCTAGAGAAAAATGCTCATGACGCGGAAGAAGCTACTCGTGACTCTCAATTGGAGGCCAACAATTGGAAGGGCCAGTTCGAGAGTTTACAGATTGATATGGAAATTTTAGAGAAAGGAAAAAGTTCCCTGGAAAAACAAGTTCAAATTCTAACCTCTGAATTGGCAACGCTTAAGGCTGCTTCAGACCAGTCTAAGAAGGAAAAAGAACTTCTTGAATCTTCCTTTGTGGAGCGGTTGTCCGAGGCTACCGAGGAGAATGGATCCTTAAAAGCTCTATTAAGTCAAAAGGAAATGCACGCAGGAGAGGTAGCACAAGAGCTTTCTCGAGCACAAGAAGAATTAAGAGCCTCTGCAGACAAGATCCATGCCTTGGAAAATTCTCACTCCTTACTACAATCATCTTATGATTCAGTTTTGCTTAAGAATGAGGAACTTAAGAGTAAGGTTACTGCATGGGAGAAGGAATATGAACTTCTCGAGGATTCATCCAATATTGAAGTGAGTTGGACTTTTCTAAAATCTCGGTGTGATACCTTGATAGAGATGAGCCAAGAAAATTTTGACCTTGAACATGAATTGGCTAAGGTGAATGAAACCATTGAGCGAACACAACAGCCTCAAGACTTCTCCTCTCCCGAGACTGGTCCTCTCATAACTGAAACTCCTCTGCTTGATACTCCCGTATCTGAAGCTTCTGAAGTCCCCATGTCTGTTGAGATTGCCACGGGTGCTGCACTTTCCTTAAGTTCATCCATTCCTGTTGCTGTTAGCCAAGTTGAGGTTTTGCCCGTGGGTACTGCCACTACCATGACTGAAGATCAATCCTTAGCTGCTGATGATACAATTGCAGTTGAGCCCGTTGATGATCTTTCCTCAGTTCCTTCCTCTTAAATAGTTTTTATAATTTGAAATTTCCCTTTTTGCAGGTGCCGATCTGGAAATCCATGTTTAAAGTGTTTGGTTTTTTGTGATAATTTTTTGTAGTTTAAACTCCTGTTCATTTAGTTAAAGAAGTTTAAAAGTTTAAGTCCCCAAGCTTTGTTTAAGGGGCACTTTTTGTATGAACCATTCAACCACTAAGTTTTATACTTGGTCTTTAGTTTTAAAATATTAAGAAGTTTATCTCTAAACCTCCATCTGTTCTATTCATGCCTTTTATTTTTAGGAACTTAAAGAATAGATTGCATTTTTATTTTCTGAAAATGCTTTCATTATCCTCATGATTAAATGACATGAGTTTTATAAAAGAGGACCCTTTTATATTTTAACACTTGATGAAGAAGATGTCTCAACTTCATAATGGTATTTATTATACGATACAAAAAATAGGAACACACATGTTTATTTGAAATAACTCGAACAAGTTTTTATTTCTTAACTTTCACAAGTCGTGAATCATTCCTTACATGTATTTGAAATTTTGAATTACATCTATAACTTTCTCGTAGCTGTTTTTCTTGTAACAGATTTACAAAAAGTACAACAATAGATACGGGGTTTTTCCTTATAACCCGTTTTAGTATATAGAAAACAATAGATACGGGGTTTTTCCTTATAACCCGTTTTAGTATATAGTCTACACCCTAACTGTTTATGAAGTACAATAGATCTCCCTTGGCTCCAAAACACTAGGAAGAGTTTGAGAGGTGACTCCATTGTTCTCATGGGAAAGAATACTATGATGAATGCCTTGACTTGTTAACTTCCACTCCACTTTCTTCTTAGGCTTGATTTTTCCTCAATCTTGTTTGCCTTTTACGTACACTTGGTTGTATATAGTCCCCCAAGTGTTTGAGTGTTGAAGTATGAAGCCTCGAGCACTTGATAGTTTCCTTCACTTGATCCCTTTCCTGAAAAGAAAATACATACGGGTCTTGGGGGTACGATTATAGAAGAAGACTGCTTTACCCGTGTATGTTTCTATCAGAATTATTGTAACCCTAAGCCATGAATTTTAGTATATTCTATTTTTGCCTTACAAGTTGTGACTCATCATTTAGTACGGGTAAGCGTTTTGCCTATCATCTAAAATCATTAGTCAAATTTTTAATAATTTAAAAAATAAAATATAACATAATGATACCTGACCATGGGTTTTCCCTTAGAAGTAATATCTCTTCAGATGAACAACATTCCAATGCGAAGGAAGTATCTTCCCTTCCATTGTTTCCAACTCATATGCTCCTTTCCTGCAATATCATGAATTCTATAGGGTCCTTCCCAAGTTGGACTTAGTTTACCTGCATTGGCTGCCTTTGTAGATTGAAAAACCTTTTTAAGCACGAAGTCCCCAATTTTGAAGTATCGAAAACGTGATTTCCTGTTGTAATATCGTTCGATCACTTGCTTTTGTGCGGCCATTCTTATTAACGCAGCCTCTCTCCTGCCTTCCAACAGATCTAAATTGACCCGCATCTCTTCATCGTTGGACTCTTGCGTTGCTTGTGAGACCCTCGTGCTTGGATCTCCTATCTCAACTAGGATAAGTTCTTCAACCCTGTAAACCAAAGAAAAGGGTGTCTCACCTGTACTTGTTTTCGTGGTTGTACGATATGCCCACAACACTCTAGGTAACACTTCAGGCCAATTGCCCTTTGATTCCTCCAATTGTTTCTTTAAATGATTAATGATAACTTTGTTTGTCGATTCCGCTTGTCCATTCCCCACTGGATGATATGATGTTGATGTTATCCTTTTTATTTGCCAACTTTGAAAAAATTTCATGACCTGAGCTCCGATAAATTAAGGACCATTGTCACATACAATTTCTTTTGGTATACCAAACCGGCAAATTATGTTACGCCAGATGAAGTCCTTCACTTCTTCTTCCCGTACCTGTTTAAATGCTCATGCCTCTACCCACTTAGTAAAATAGTCAATAAGTACGAGTAGGAATTTTACTTGCCCTTTAGATTGAGGCAATGGTCCTACTATATCCATCCCCCATATCATAAATGGCCACGGTGCAATAACTGGATGTAATAATTCAGCAGGTCGGTGCATATTATTACCCTATCTCTGGCATTTATCGCATTTAGCCACAAAGCTCGCTGCTTCTTCTTCCATTTTGGGCCAGTAATATCCTGCCCTGATCAAAGTTTTCACCAGTGATCTTCCTCCTGTATGGTTTCCACAATGTCCTTCATGTATTTGAAAAGGTCCAAGGCATCTTGCTAAGGAGCCACCAAACATCTTTCGATAAAGGTTACCTTGCTTTAAACAGTAACGGGCTGCCTTTTTACGAAGTGCATATGCTTTTTTCTTGTCATCAGGTACGGTACCATACTGTAAAAAAGCAACGATTTCATTTCTCCAATCCCAAGTTAGATTATTAAAATTTACCTCGTTCTTATCAGGTTCGAGAACAGAGTGAAATAAGTGTATAACTGAGGCATTGGCATCGTTTGTTATATCAGCTGCGAATGCAAGGTTCACTAAGGCGTCGACTTCAACATTATCATCCCTTGGTATCTGGATAACCTTCCAAGTCTGGAACTGTTTTACCAGTCCCCTTACCTTTTCCAAGTATTGTTGCATCCTTGTCTCCCTGGCTGTGTAAGTACCCAACATTTGATTAAGCACGAGTTGAGAATCACTTTTGATCACCACCTGACTTATCCCAAGTTCTCGTACCAATTCTAGACCTGCAATCACAGCTTCATACTCCGCTTCATTATTAGTTACGGAGTGACATTTAATAGCTTTCCTAACAGTTTCCCCAGTGGGTGGTACTAAAACAATTCCTAACCTTGCACCTTTAATGTTAGACGATCTATCAGTAAATAAAGTCCATATTCCTGGATTTGCTCCATTAAATACCTGAACTTCTTTTTCAGCTTCTAATTGCATCCCTTGGCTAAAATCAGCCACGAAATATGCCAGTACTTGGGATTTTATTGCTGTTCTAGGTAGATACGTGATTTCATACTCACTTAATTCTATAGCCCATTTAGCTAACCTTCCTGATAATTCATGTTTATGCAGTATATTACGTAAGGGATATGCAGTTACTACAGCAATTGGGTAACACTGAAAATACAGCCTCAATTTTCTAGATGCCATGATTAAATCCAGTGCTAATTTCTCTAATTGTGGATACCGTGTCTCTGCATCTAACAAAGATTTACTAACATAATAAATAGGAGATTGTTTACCTTGTTCTTCCCGAACCAAATCAGCACTTACCGCAACTTCTGAAATAGCAAGGTAGATGAAAAGCCTTTCACCAGCCTTAGATTTTGCTAACAATGGTGGATTTGCCAAATATGTCTTCAAGTTTCTAAGTGCTTGTTGACATTCTTCATTCCAGTCAAAGTGATCTTGCTTTTTAAGGGCTGAGAAAAACTTGAAACACTTTTCTGATGACTTTGAGATGAATCTTTCCAAGGTTGCGATCCTCCCTGTCAGTCTTTGAACTTCTTTTTTATTTGTAAGTACATCAGGAATTTCTTCATTAGCTTTAATCTGGACTGGGTTTACTTCAATACCACAGTTAGAAATAAGAAAACCCAAAAATTTTCCTGATGCCACACCAAATGCACATTTTTCTGGGTTCAATTTCATATTATATTTTTGCAAAATTCTAAATACTTTAGATAAATGTGATATATGATCCTCTGAATGTTGAGTCTTAACTAACATGTCATCTATATAAACTTCCATGGTCTTACCTAAATGCTCTTGAAACATTTGAGTAACTAACCTCTGATACGTTGCACTAGCGTTTTTAAGACCAAAGGCATTACTTTATAACAATAAGTCCCCATGTCCATTATAAAAGATGTTTTTTCCTCATCTTCTGGATCCATTTTGATTTGGTTATAACCTGAGTATGCATCTAAAAACTTAATAGTTCATGTCCTGCAGTAGCATCAATTAACTGATCTATATGCGGTAAAGGAAAAGAGTCTTTCGGACAGGCTTTATTAAGATTTATGTAATCCACACAAACACGCCACTTACCATTCTTCTTAGGAACCACAAAACTGCTAGCCAACTAGTTAGGATACTTTACCTCACGAATTGATCCTATTTTGAGCAATTTCTGAACCACTTCTTGAATCACCTGATTCTTGAAAGCCCCTTGCTTTCGTTTCTTTTGCTTGACTGGAGGATATGATGGGTCTTCATTCAATTTATGAGTCATGACCTCCGGCGGCATCCCTGTCATGTCAGAATGGGACTAAGCAAAACAATCTGCGTTAGCTTTTAAAAATTCAATTAACTTACGTTTTACCTCTGGGCTGAGATTTGCTCCTATATACACTTTCCTCTCGGGCCAGTGTATAAATAAAACCACAGCCTCTAACTCTTCGATCGTTGTTTTAATGTTCTCGTTTTCCTCTGGTTCTTGAATAGTGTCAGGCCTTGAATCCACGTCTGTTTTTCCTTGTTTAGTTAAGGTTGGCTTTATACCCTCCTTAACTGAATCCTGTAATTGCTATTTGACTTCACCTTGAACAGTTGAATCTGCAACGGCGTTAATACTCCTGGATGTTTGTTGATCACCTCTGATTTGACAAATCCCCCATGGTGATGGGAATTTAATAATTTGATGTAAAGTTGATGGTACAGCATCTCTATCATGGATCCATGGCCTTCCTAGGATCATATTATAACCCATTTCCATATCTACAACCTGGAACTTAGTATCTTTGACAACACCTTCTGTAAACGTGGTAAGAATCGCTTTGCCTTTGGTTATGACATTAGAGTTATCAAACCCTGACAAGGTATGCGCTTTTGGAACCAACTTTTCCTCAGCTTGCATTTTGCGCAATACTCATATCAAAATAACATTCACCAAACTGCCTAGATCAATCGAAACACGTTTTAAATTAGTATCATGTATGAGTAACGATATTACCAGTGTGTCATTATGTGGAGTCAGGAGGCCTTCTGTATCTGCATCTGCATCACTGAATGTGATATTCTCCTCTTCCAGCACGTGTCGTAACCGTTTTCCATGAGTGATTGTCATTTTGGGGATTTTATTGGCTGCAGTGTATGAGACACCGTTGATATCTTCTCCTTCACTTATAACATTGACTGTCCGTTTAGGTGAGGGCGGCTTCGGAGGCTCCTGTCTATTTTTCATATATGCTTGTTTACCTTTCTTACTGAATAAATCAGTGAGGTATCCTTGCTTTAACAAATGATCCACCTCACTTTGTAAAAATCTGCAATCTGAGCTTTTATGTCCATGATCGTTATGGAATTCACACCAATGATCGGGGTTTCGTCTGCTTGGGTTTGATCTCATCTCCTTCGGCCACCGTACCTTATCCCCCATGCCTCTTAAAACAGCCACGAGCTCGGAGGTAGTTACATTAAAATTGTAACCGCCGACCCTTGCTTTCAAACTACCGTCATCATCCCTCTGTCCACGTGTATTTCGATTATTTCCAAACCTTGAAGAAGAACCTGATTCCCGATGTCAAGGTTTGTGATCGTATATTTCTTGTTTTAACCTTGAGTCTTTTCCCACAGGAGCCATATAAGGTTCGTACCTGTTTTTTCCTGATCTCCTTTCATTTTCTACACGCCTCGAACTTGTTTTTTCATCAGTTTTAGGCCGTAGGATGATGTCTTCCTCGATCCTCATCTTTGTAATGTATCTATTGTAAACATCATTCCACGTTGTTGCTGGAAATTCTCGAAGGATTTCTTTGAGTCTCTTCGTGGCTTCTGAACTTTTCTCATTCAGATTACTAGCAAAAGCTATGGCTGCCCAGTTGTCATGTACTCGCGGCAGCATCATTCTTTCCCGTTGAAATCTATCTACAAATTCTCTCAGGAACTCGGAATTTCCTTGCTTGATTTTGAAGATGTCCTCCATCCTTTTTTCAACTTTTTGAGCTCCCGAATATGCTTTAATAAACAAATCTGCAAGCTCAACAAAAGAATTTATAGAATTTTCAGGTAAAAGAGAATACCAGGTTAATGCTCCTTTGGTGAGTGTTTCACCAAATTTTTTGACCAGGACCGATTCAATTTCTTGCTTAGTCAACTCATTCCCTTTGACTCCTGTGGTGAATGCAGTGACGTGGTCTCGTGGGTCTGATATTCCATCGTACTTTGAAATATCAGGCATTTTAAATTTCTTCGAAATTGGCAGGGGGCGGCACTCGGCTTCCATGGTTGTTGAGAATATTTGTCTATGTCTACTCCTTTGATCACGGGCGGTACCCCGGGTATTTGTTCTATGTGTTCATTTTGCTCCTTAAGCTGTTTCTGCAAGGTTAGTACGAGATTTTGTAAATTAGTATTGACTAGATTACCTAGGTCTCCCTCTTGCATTTCACTAGGAGTTCCACCACTGCCTGAATTAACCAATTCAGAACGGAGATACTCTAAAGTATTATTGTTTGGGGTTGGTGTGGGCGGAGCGGCAGGTAATTGACTAACGAAAGCTTGAAGAGCTTTACTGACTTGAGAGGCAATTATTTTTTGTAATTCCTCATTCATGTTTTCAATATTGTCAAGTTGATCATGTCCATCTGCATGAGATCCATCAGGAGTGCCTTCACGAGATCGTCGTGGAGAACCTTGTGGAGAATCTCCTTGAAGTTGTTGAATTGTTTGAATTTCTGGAAGTCCTTGGGTGTTGTCGTTTTTGTTAGACATGATTGATATGAACAATAAAATCAAGTAGAAATAAAGTTGATTATCAGATTTCGGGTAACGGAACCAATTTGTTTAACCAAAAAATAGACTTTTAGTCAAAGCTAGAATTTAGAAGAATCGGGTTACTGATAATCGAAAAAAGTAAATAAAGAAGGGAATTTCGTAGTACTCAAATGTGTAAGCTAGTAAATCAGAATGTATTTCAGTAGTAACTTGTGTCTCAATTGATTACATATTTCCCCTTTTATAGATCTTTTTTGGGAATCTTTACGGATGTCCGTTACATCTAAGTCATAATGAGGTTATTAAAAATATTTAATGACATTAAATGCTACGTTAAACAATCATTACATTGAATAGAAATATTCCTTAATGGTTCCAACATTTATTACTCTTGAAATGCGGTATTGCTACCTTCTCCTTTAGCCCGGTTCATTATTCTTCCCGTTGCTCGTAGGTAATTGAACTTAAATAGGTACGGGGTCAACTTAAATAGGCACGGGGTTACTGAGCCACTTATCTCGTACCTATTTTTAACCTTCTGTCTCGTACCTCCCCTTTTAGTCCTTTTGTATCGTACCTCTTTTCTTGTCCGAACCAATCTATAATTCTCAGACCAATTATCACCTATTGTTTACACCACGTGTCATGACGCGTCACCGTGCATATAATTTTCCGCAATACACCTATAGGTCATGAGTTCGAACCGTGAAAGTAATTATTAATGCTTGCATTATGGAAGATTATCTACATCACACTCCTTACGACCCTTTCCTGACCCTGCGTAAGTACGAGATACTTTGTGTACCGAATTCTTCTCACTTAAAAAGTAATGATATCTATGAAATACAATGAAAAACTTCTAATCTACTCGTTCTTCTTCACTTAAACGTACTTGACAAGAGTTGGCTTAAAATATTGCTTATTTAATTTTAGTTTGGATTAAAGTTGTTTTGAAGTTAAATAGATTAAGTGTTGCTTTCTTAGTTGTTGTTTGCAGATTCCTTCTTTTGCAACCTGCGGCTGGCGAGGGTTAACCGTTTGTTTGGTTATAAAAAGAAAATTAATTAGGGATTAATATTTGGCTTCTTATTACTTATAGTAGTAATTTTTACTTATGTTTCTTGAATTTTGGTGGATTGTCTTAATCAATGTGATAGCTCTATATATAATTATTCTACCCTTTACTTCCGCTCACCTCACTGTACCCACATGTTTTACATCCTCTGGCCTATTTTAAGTGATTTTTTGCCTTTTTTTTTTATGGTCAAGAATATTTGATTTTTTAGATATTAAAAAGGAATAAACTTCTTATTTTATTAAAATTGCTTTTGGAGTGAAGAGCCTAAAAGTAGCTTCTTATATTTTCAACGAACAAATTAATATTAATATGATCAATTTTATTGTTAATTAATGCAAAAAAAATAAATTCCTTAACATGTATGAAAAGAGTCAAAAAAATAAGTCAAAGTCGACCGGAGTGAGTATTCTTTATTCATTAATAATGTCATTATTCATTATCCTTTAAATGCATTAAATAACTAGATTGTTCTTTCTTTAATAGGAATATTGTAATTCCTTGAATTTTAGATCCTGGGTTCAAGTTCTGTAAGCAGTAACTAATACTTATATATAATAGGCTGTCTATGTTGTGAACTCAGTGAGTCACTCAGTGGAGGATATATGTTGGAATTTGAAAAATTATGTGTGGGATCCATTTTGAGCTTAGGCAGGCTCTTAGAACGTGAAAGTGCAGCGTGGAAAAATTAGTTATAAATACAGTAGAAAGTGTAGTGCATTTCTAGGCTTAAGTTGTCAAGTGTTAACTCTACGTCTCATCTCATCTCCAATTCTGTATCAGTATTCCTCATCTCCATTCTTCTTATATTTCTGTTGCACTGTCCTTATTATCATTAGTAATTGCTTTATAATTCCCATTAGTATAGAGTTAATACAATTAGTTGGTTGGTATATTATCTGGGTTGCTACATTGGTGCTTTTATCCAGAGGTCTTCAATGGAGGGCCAAACATTTCGAACTATCGATGATTCAAATAAAGTCGTGAAGGATTCGTGGTCGAAGGATATCGCTGAAATCCGTTCGTTGTTACATGAGTTTGTTGAAAACCTTGCATCCTGTGAGCCTACTCCGGTAGAATTCCAACGATTTTGTGGCAAGGATCTAGAGTTATGGATTTCTCAAGCTGAACGTTACTTTGAGTTCCATGGCACATCGAAAAACAACAAGTTATTACGTGCGTCTTTGTACCTAGATGGTGAAGTATTCGAGTGGTTCCGACGGCTTTTTCAGAACAAGCAACTGTCGGATTGGGAACATTTTATTGCAAAAGTGCGGATTCATTTTGGTAAACAGCATCTCGAATCGCCGGAAGGTCACGTGGCTACAATTAGGGAATATTCTACAAATAGCGAAGCCCAAGTGTTCGATAAAATGTCATATGGCTATTGTGGTTCCAAGGGGTTTGCTACTGAGCGATCAGCGGTAAAAGTTGTTTCCAAAGCGATAGTGTATGACTTAAAAGATGCAAAATCAGAGAAGGTCCAGGTGTTTGATGGAAGCTCTCACAGAAAGGGCAACACACTCCAGTCTCACTCCGAGACCTTGCAAACAGGGGTCCCTACTGAGGTTCAAATTAATCAGATCGGTATTTCGACAAACTCTATTCCCATGACGTCCCTAGTAGGTTTAACTGGTTACAATCTTAATGTGACTAAATCACTGAAACCTAAAAATAAAGAGGAGAAAGACGCAAGAGACAATGCAACTCCAGTGTCTGAAATCTCTCTGCTAAGGGATAAAACTGGTTATCAGATTTATTTTACTAACCAAAGATCTATCATGTCAAGTGCTATTGGGAGGTTTACTGGAATAGAACTTCCATTTGCTAGTGCTACTCAAAATTTATTGGGGCATCACTATGATTCTAATTTACATCTATGTGATTGGTTAAATACTGGACAGGAGCACATTTTTACCGGTTTCTTGTTGTTTGTATCTAGAGAGACACAGAGAGTACATGGGGGACTCGAGGCTTTTGCTGATGGAAATTTCAAGCAGTTGAGATTTCGAGTCATTACTCACTCTAACAATGTCTGTGTAAAGCTCGGTATAATGCCACAGTTAATTCAAAGTCGTGAGAAGCATAAAATCTTCGCAATGCTAACTTATCTCATATTGCATACACATGATCAACACATTGGTGAATCACCTAGGTTTTATGGCGTAGTTTATTATTTCGATTACATGGACGGCAACTACAGGCCTCAACTTGTCACTGGTGCACTAATTGGAAGAAAAGAGACTATAACAACTTTCCTTGATCTTGTTTTAGAAGGTTTACCATATGGTTCACAACCCATGACGTTAATCATTTCGAGTACAGGGATTTCATTCCACGCCCCTACATATGATGTTTTTGAGAATGCAAAAAAACATAAGAGGACAGTTTGTGCATTATTTGTGCATATGAGTGAATACTTTCTTGTTTGGGGAGGAAATGAGAAGAGCGTGGTGCGATGTTGGCTTTCTCAGAAATCAGTTACCTTGCATCCAGCTTTTGACCCAGGTGGAGTTCACCACGAAATAAAAATTTCTCTCTTTCATGACAGTGAATATTATAATCATGCACAACTGCAATTTGAAGGAAGGTACCATGCTTATCAATCTTTTCCATCAGGATATTTGGCTGAAGATCTAGCGTCAATATGGCATTGTGATAAGTTACTCATTGTGCCGAGTAATGATCGTAGCCGCACATATGATTCTGTTGCGTCACTATCTCGATCCAAATTACTAAGTGCACGTGTTGTGGTTATTGTTGAGACCACTGAAGATGCTTGGTTGAAGTCAGCTTATCTTTACCTAAAAAAAAGGATGTATGCAACTATGTTTGCTTGGAATTTATTGAGGGTCGCTACTATGCTAGATATTTTATCGCTGGGTCCTTGGACATGCTCACTAGATTTTCTGAAGGACTAGGTAGTGGTATCATCTTCTTGGTTCCAGACCAAAAGTTAAGGAATACGCTACAGTATTTTTGTTTATACGATGCTCCTAATGTTTGGGTCTATGTTCATGGATCATGTGCAATTCTTTTGTTTTGTCAAAAA
The DNA here is from genome assembly GCA_026770625.1 of Nicotiana glauca. Classification (NCBI taxonomy): domain Eukaryota; kingdom Viridiplantae; phylum Streptophyta; class Magnoliopsida; order Solanales; family Solanaceae; genus Nicotiana; species Nicotiana glauca. The sequence goes on from MU769633.1 coordinate 24,386, forward strand.
GTATTTCTGATGTTGGCCTTGCAATTGAGGATGCCATACTGCTATTGCCACACAATTTACTCCTGGCGTGAGAAAGCATATTCCTTTTCCTAAAGAAGAGGTTCTCATCAAGAAAGAGATAGTCCAGGATATCATATTGCATTATCTTGATATTGTGAGTGCACACCCACAAGGAGAACAAGATATATTGTGTCTTATGTGCCGGCTGATGACACTTAAGAAAAATAAGTTTGATCATTTTATCCCTAGTATTAAAAGACGACAAGATCTAATTTCCATGGATATACTCTTTGTTTGGAAGATAAAATTCCTTGATAGGCTGTTAAAGCTAGGCATTTGGAAAAGAGTTGTTCGCATTAAGATTAGACTAATCTATATAGTCATTCCATGTGCATCCATTTGCCCTGATGCAACATTCAAGAGCCAGTACATTAAGCTTGTAGATGTTGCTCTGCGTTGTTTGCTCCCCGTTGACAATGTCAAGCAGATGTTGCTACAATTTGTGCTCTACTCGAACCTTGAGGGCAAGGTTCTTTTTGAGGCGGGAGGTATTATTGTGAACTCAGTGAGTCACTCGGTGGAGGATATATGTTAAAATTTGGAAAATTATGTGTGGGACCCATTTTGAGCTTAGGCAGGCTCTTAGAACGTGAAAGTGCAGCGTGGGAAAATTAGTTATAAATACAGTAGAAAGTGTAGTGCATTTCTAGGCTTAAGTTGTCAAGTGTTAACTCTACGTCTCATCTCATCCCCAATTCTGTATCAGTATTCCTCATCTCCATTCTTCTTATATTTCTGTTACACCGTCTTTATTATCATTAGCAATTGCTTTGTAATTCCCATTAGTATAGAGTTAATACAATTAGTTGGTTGGTATATTATCTGGGTTGCTACAGTCTACATCATATTACTTAGGTGTGACTCATTTTCGTGCTCTTCTTGAACGCGAGATACTTATAGGCCTGACTGCCCTTTACTGTAATTCGTTCAACAACCTTTTGAAGATAAAAATTTATTCCCTCCGGTTCTAAATAAGTGATTTTTTGGATGTTTTCACACAGATTAAGAAACTCACCTTTTAGCATTAATTAGCAATGGAATTGATCATATTAACCTTTATTATCTCACATAAACACTCCTAACACATATTCCAACACTATCTACTCCAAGGACAATGTAAAAAAAAAATAATTAATTCATTCTTGAAATCTGAAAAAATCACTTATTTTGATCACAAGAAAAAGACAAAAAAATCACTTATTTTGAACCGAAGAGAGTAGAAAGTTTTATCGAGAAATTATTGAAGAATTTCTCTTATAAAAAAGGCGTTTAATCGCCCTCCGAGCTTTAGTTTAGTGGGTAAGTGTTGTACATACTGTGTGAGTTAGACATATATCATATTTCAAACTTTGTTACAACAAAAACTTAAGTATTTGAGTAAAAATAAAAAATAAAAAACGAGTCGATTATCCATTAAATTTCAAACATACCGTTGTGCGCCACTGGTCCTAGTGATTTCTTGTTTATCAAAACCAAAAATAAAGTAATAGCCCGTTTGGCCAAAGTTATAAAAATCAATTTATGTTAAGAAGTATTTTTTTTTTCTTTTCAAAAGTGCTTTTCTCAAAAGTACTTTTGGTGAGAAGCAGTTTGTGTTTTGCTAATTAGTTTGAAAAGCACTTCTGAGCAGCAATTAATATTTGGCCAAGCTTTAAAAAATTACTTCTAAGTGTATTTTTCTCAAAAATGTTTCTCAAAAAAGAGTTTTTGGAGAGAAGCTACTTCTTTCTGCTTCTCTTTAAAAAAAGCTTTTAATTGAACTATAATTTTATAAATCAAAATTAAAATAACAAAAAGATAATATTAGAAATTTTACTAATAAAAGTAAGCATAAAACAAAGGAAAGAGATAGTCGAGAGGATTTGTAGTTTGTAGAGAGCTTGATTTTTAAATTATAAAATTTATTTAAGAAATAAGCTTTGGTTTAAAAATTATTTTTATGATTAGTTGTTTATTTCTATACAAATTTTAAGTTTTAAGAATTACTGCCTCTAGTCCAAAATAAGTAATTTTTTGCCTTTTTTCTTGTGGTCCAAAATAAGTGATTTTTTCAGATCTCAAGAATGAATTAATTATTTTTTTCCTACATTGTCCTTGGAGTAAATAGTGTTGGAATATGTGTTAGGAGTGTTTATGTGAGACAGTAAAAGTTAATATGATCAATTTTATTGCTAATTAATGCTAAAAGGTGAATTTCTTAATATGTGTAAAAATATCCAAAAAATTACTTATTTTGGACCGGAGGGAGTATTTATTAGGAAATCTTTTGAATTGAAAAAGAATCAAATAGAGCACCTATGGTAGTTTCCGCTTAGTTTTGGCAAATAAAACTGTCAGAACTTTGAACGCGTAAACAAGAAGTCACTTTGAACATCCTAAATCATTGGGTCGCATCACTCAACTATGTTAAGGATGTTCAAAATATAATATATAGCCATAAAAAATAATATTTAACTTATGAATGCAACGTAATTTTTGGCAAAGCGTGTGCGCTTGACCACACTTGGAATAGGGTGGCTATACCACTACTCACTATATGCGGATGTAGTATTTTACTTACTGATTCAACTGAGCCATAACTTTTGACGCGGAATAAAAATTTGTATATAAAAATTATAAAATAATAAATATGAACTCATAACTTTAATAATATAATAAATTCAATTCTACAAATCTTAAAAATTAAATCCATAAAGTTTAAATCTTAAATTCGCAATCTTTCTCACATTGTATGTGAATGCCATGTCCGTACTATAAGGTATATCACAGACCACACGTGCCAAAATCTTACCCGTGCCAAAACTTTTTCCAATTCCAGAGGAATTTATGTTCTATGGCATAAAGGAAATTTACATAACTAAGAGTTAAAAATTTATTAAGTGTAAAAAAGGATTTTCACTGTCAATCAATGGACATAACTTAAATTCAATAGGGAATAAGTATGCAAATAACTGAAATAACAAAAAAGAAAACTTTTTCTGATAGATCAGATCTTTGATATTCACATAAACACGGTGATAATTCATACGCATAATAAAACGTCGCTGGCTACTCTCACCATTAATTACCCACAATATTAGACTACGTTTCTCTATTAATTTTGTTCCCTTTCCTAAAATTTTTGAAAATTTAAAGGGAGATTACAAATTAAATAAGATTACAACTAATTAACAAAAGTTAAAAATCATGTAAAACAGAGTGTTTTACATGTTTTCTGGCGGAGGAAGATTAAGGTCGAGATTAATCGGCTTGGTAGTGGGCTTTAGATCGTTGCCCATAAAATCAATCACCGACGATGAGTCGGACTCGCCGGAGGCGCCACTACCAACACCGGCGATAAACTCCGCCGTCTTCCGGCAACTGTTTTGATACGAAGAAATCACTTGCTCTCGTTGCAGAGCTTCCAAATAGTACATATTATTCACCGGCGTCATACCTCCGGCTACCGGAGAACCGTGAAATAGATGGTTCTTGAACAAAAACCTACCCACACCGTTGCTAAATAAACTATCGGATCCACCGAGGCTGAGATTCAACGGCGAAGCGTCCAACATGACTACCGGCGGCGAGTTCTCCGGCATAACCGGTGGCGAGTTTTCAACGGTACTGCTCTGGCTCGGACTACGATTTCCATTAGCTATCTTTACAATCTCCGGCTCTAAAATCGGAAAATTCGTCTTCGCTTTAGCTCCGCGAAATTCTCTCGCCGCCGCATCATAAGCTCTGGCGGCGTCCTCCGCCGTATCAAAGGTGCCAAGCCAAACACGGCTCTTTTTCCCTGGATCTCTAATTTCCGCTGCATATCTCCCCCACGGCCTTTTCCGTACACCTCTATAATGCACCTCCTTTGAAACGCCGTTCACTTTCCCTATCGCCGTCACCGTCGCCATCGCCGCCGTACCTTTTTCTTTCGGCGACATTTACCTACAATCCGCCACTTTCTGTACGTGTTATGTCTAATTTTACTTCTAATTTGTACTTAAGAAAATGTACATGAAATTTGAATGAGTCATGTGTAGAGAATTAGGGCACGGCTGAGAGGAAATGTAGGGGGAAAAGGGCTGCTTAAATAGGAAACTGGTTAAGGGAGCACAGTCAATGGAGTCTTTGACCGATGAAATGTGGGGACCATAAATATTACGTGGCATTTTTTATTTTTGTATGGTAAATTGGGATACGTGGGATGTACGTATACAATTTTGTATCTATACATATCCGACTGCTTTTAATGTAATTGAGAGGTGCATGGGTTTCTTGTCTGTATTTTATTTCAAGATGCCACGTTTCGGAATCGAACAAGAAATGGAAGAAAAGAAAGAAACCCATTTTTTGTAAATTTGGGCACTTTTTGTAACCCAAAAATAAAAAAATTTTGGTATCTTTTTCGGCTCAAAAAATGTGGATTTTTTGAATTAAGTAATTAAGTTTCAAAAAGTATAAATTTGTCGAAACGAAATAAATAAATTTTGTCCTTTATGTTACGCGATAGAAAATCACGTAGTGTATATCGTTATATTGAATTAAGTTAAATACTTACTACTATAACAAGATTACGTTATAGTATTTTCGAGTCTGCAATAAATAAAACATATAAGGAGGATATAAACTTTTTCAGAAATATTTGAGCAAACGACAAATCTTCAATTATGGTAACTAAATGCCATATATATCACTTAGTTTAAATGTAATTCAAATTATGATAAAAGAAGTTTTAACGACACAAATAGAAGTGCTTAGTGAATTGCAATATAATTACTTCAATGTTAATATTAAATATAATAACAATGTATAATTATTCAAAAAATAATAATCAAAAATATATATATATATATATCTTGTATATTAAATACAAAAATTATACTATAAATTTTATACTGCACTTTTTTGACTATCGAATAAAAATAATTTATGGCATAGACTAAACCAATAATACCCCAAATATAACCAAGGCACAATTGAAAATAAAGTTTTGTATTAATTAGATATTTATGAGGAAAAAAAATCTAATTTTGTTGAAATCGACAAAAAATTTACAAAACAATGAACAGTTACTATTAGAAAAATATTAACTGTACAGTTGGAAGATAGGGAACTAAATGGAAGCGGAGATAATTGGTGAAGGCGAGTTGTCGGCAGTGGTCCGATAAACCGCCGCAGGATATGGATCCGTTACGAGACGGTTGGCGGCGGATCGGCGGGTCCCTTTTTGTTCAGGGTAATTGTATATGTGGTGGGGCCCAAATCGATCGGCTCGCCGCTCCATTCGGCGGGCCAATTAAAGACAAGACACGTCTATGTACGCGTGTTTGCATAAAACTTTTGGATACTATAACTTACCTAAAAGCCGGCATGTCCGCCCAAGGTCTGTCCAAAACCAGCTGGATTTTTTATGTACATGACAACAGCAATTTATTCCTTCTCATGGGCCCGCTCTCTCACGCTTCATAGCCGCGCGTGTCAATCACGTGAAACTTTTCCTTATTTATGGTTATATTGGTAGCTCAGCTCCATTTAATTTCCAGTTTGGTTGGTTTGCATCTCTGTTTAATAAAGTTTGACTCGAGGTTTTACTGCATTTATTTTCGGATTTTAGGAAACCCCATTAATTTTGTGTCTATATTAGGTGGGGGGAGGTTTACGTAAAATTTTAAGGCATCATTTGGTCGGGAAATAACAGGAATTGTTATCTCATCCTCTTATAAGGATAAAAATAATATTATAATTTCGGAATAATTAACCCTATAATTAGTTATACTATAATTTTATCCCAATTAAATATGTTACAAAATTCATTTCAAATTTAATACGGGAATTAATTATCCTTATCTCTCGTACCAAACGAGCCTTAAGGGATGTTTTGTAGGAGACAAGTTATTTCAGAATTATAATAACGAGATTACAAGAATTAAATAGTAATAAAATTATTTAGTGGATATATTTTTATTTTGAGGTGTTTGATGCATTGTACTAAAAATGAAATGTACGAGGTATAATATAAAATATGTGTCTTGTGTATATTATATAAGTAAGAATAAACTTTTATTTCAAATTTGAACTTCGACTATCGCAACGGACTTTTTGAGAAAAGAACCTTGAATTTTTTTATCATTGTAATATTTTATCTCCAAATTAAATAATCCGTTAATTATTATCCCATCTTCAATGTGGTGTTATAGAATAATACCACAATATGGCGTAAATTAATCTTCAAGTTGCTTGTTCCAAAATTGAAAATTTAACCAAACACGGAATAAATTAATCTCATATATAATTCGAGAATATTATCATTTATCTCACCTACCAAACGATCCTTAAAATTATAAAGATTTCCAAATATTATGCCAATTGCCTTCTATGAATTAAGATAAAAGGTAACAGTAGACTACTACAATCTTAATGGCAGGCTGTTAATTATTCTTGTTGCCCCAAGAAATATTTCGGCAGATTGCTGCTGTTAACGTTTTTCACCTCTAAAGCTTCATTTTAACGAAAGAAAATTAATTATGCGAAAGTCCTTTTAAGTGTGTGCATAATTTGATATATATGGAATTATTGAATCGAAACCAAAAATTTTAATATATTATTTGTGTTGCAATTTAAGAAACTTGTATACGGTCAAAATCCTACGCTTCCGATTTATAGGTTTGAGGGTCCGTCCTAGGCCCAAGTCCGGACGAGGTCGAGTTCGAGACCGGTGGACCAGACTCGAGCTCGAAGACATAGTGCAATGCCCGGAGATAGGAGTACGGGGAATATCAAGGCCAATTATGGTTGATCTAGAAATAGTACCGTTGTGAATTTGTAACAGAATGAGCTAGATTCCTACTACGTCCCCAAAATGGTGCAAATCTCGAAATAGGATTTTACGATTCCGTACTAGGCGGTTAGACAGCTGTATCAAGAATATTCCTTATTGTAAATAGAAATATTCCTTATTTAGGGTTCCCTTATTATATAAAGGGGGACCCCAATCATTTATAAAATCATCTAATCATTGAGCAAAAATATACTCTCTACTTTTTGCCTACTGTTCATCGGAATGGTCATTTACATTTATTGTTCTTACTTTATTGCTCTTAATCCATCTCGAAGTTACTAAGCTCGAGATCACTACTGCTGAGTAACATTGGTTTGATTCACTTATTTGTTTTTATTTCTACTTCATATTTTTTTTATTATTAATTGATATTGAACTAAATCACATATCTTTAAAATCACAAATTAAGTTTAATTGTTACTCGTATTTTCGTGGTAAACAGTTTGGCGCACCGTGAGGCTAAAGATAATAGTAATTATTTTATTACTGATTTTCATTACATACACTTTTTCTTGTTAAGAATTTTTTATTCTCAGACTGAAACATGTCTAGCTCACAAAACGCACCTATTCATGACAACGAAGGTCTTGGAGAAAATAACATTATAGGGGTCGGTGTACAACTAATAAACCCTGAGGAAGTGCCAAATATGGAACCTGTTGATGTCAGTTCAAACAATGCTCTAAATGCGGATTCAGGCACAGACCCCGGAGGGAATGCACGCAGGGAGGCTCGATCTGGTGGCCAAGGAGAACAAGGATTTGGAGATGGAGGAATCAGCCTCCAAGTGATATTTGAGATGTTGCTAGCTCAGCAAATCACCATCGCTCAACTTCAAAGTCAGAATAAGACTCCGAGTTTAGCTGAACCACAAAACACTCGGCATGATGAACCAGCGCAAGAGAGGTCAAACAGAAATGACTCAGGAAATGACTCCGCCATCATGAGAATGCTCGAATAGATCACCAAGAGGATCGAGTCCGAGGAAAAGAAGATTAGAGAAATGACAAAAAAAGTGGAGACTTACAACTCCTGTGTTGATCAATACCAGGGGCACCTCCGGTCTTGAAAGATTTAGATGCCAAAAAGTTCATAAAAAACTATTCCCCCTAAGTGTGACTCTGATGCCCATTCCCAAGTAGTTTTGCATGCCCGATATATCAAAATATAATGGGACAACTGACCCTAATGAGCATATTATTTCATACACTTGTAGGATCAAAATAAATGACTTGAATGACAATGAAATTGAGTCAGTTTTATTGAAAAGGTTTGGGGAAACACTATCGATCAAGGAGCTATGATTTAGCATCACAACTTGCCTCCAAAATCTATTGATTCGTTCGCTATGTTTGCGGACGCCTTCGTGAAAGCACACGTTGGGGCCATAAAGGTGGCTACAAGGAAATCGGACGTCTTCAAGATAAAACAAAGGAACGACGAGATGTTGAGCGAGTTCGTGTCTAGGTTCTTGATGGAACGGATGGATTTGCCACCGGTCTCGGATGACCGGGCAATACAAGCTTTTATGCAGGGTTTGAATGAAAGGAGCTCGATCGCATCTCAACAATTAAAGCAAAACTTGATCGAGTATCCAGCGGTGACATGGTCGGATCTGCACAACCATTACCAATCAAAGATCAGGGTTGAGGACGACCAGTTGGGAGCCCCCTCAGGTTTAGTTCATCCTAACAGTTTGTACCCAAGCCCTCGAGGGATGCAGACAGGGAATCAAGATCAAGCAAGGAACGGTATCAGCCATACGTCGATCGGAGAAGTAACAGCTCGGGTCGTAACACTGCCAAAGTTCTCGGGGACTCATGAGTAAGAATGGGTTCAATAAACGTACTGACCCCATGGAGGCACCTCGATTGTCAGAGTGTAATCTCAATGTAGATGTATCAGGGATTGTGTCAGCTATTGGAAAGATCAAGGATACCAAGTGGCCCCGGCCTATACAAACCGATCCATCTCAAAAGAATCCGAAATTAATGTGTGAGTATCATCGCACCCACGACCATAGAATCGAAGACTGCAGGCAACTAAAGGAGGAGGTAGCTCGGTTGTTCAACGAAGGTCACCTTCGAGAATTCCTAATTGATCGGGCTAAGAATCAGTTCAGGGAGAGATATTCAAGAAAAAGTGAGAAAGAAGAAAAACAACATGTAATCCACATGATCATTGGTGGAGTCGATGTCCCTCAGTAACCTGTATTCAAATGCACCAAAGTATCAATCACCAGAGAAAAACAGACTCGGAGCTATGTGCCCGAGGACGTCTTACTGTGACGAGGAAACAGAAGGCATATCTCAGCCTCACAACGACGCCCTGGTAATCTCTATCCCTTTAAATAAAATTCAAGTTAAACGTATTTTAGTGGATCCAGGTAGCTCAGCAAACATAATCAGATTGAGGGTCGTGGATCAACTTGGCCTACAAGATCAGATTGTACCTACATCCCGGGTCCTGAATGGCTTCAACATGGCAAGCGAAACAATAAAGGGAGAGATTATCTTGCCAGTAAATGTATCCAGGACCATACAAGACACTAAATTCCATGTCATCAAAAGGTGACATGAGGTATAATGCACTCCTCGATAGACCATGGATACGCAACATGAGGGAAGTGTGAGCACGTAATTTTTGCCTCGCTTAAATTACTCCTATAGAATTCTTAGAATTAGGATTTTTTTTCTTTTATTATTTGATTTTAAGGATTTAATTGCGTATTTTTGTGTGTATTTTTATTTTTGTGTGCATGATAAGTCATAAAAAATACAAAAAATTGCATGAGCATTTAGGATTTAATCTTTTTACATTTTTTCTTAAGCTAGTTAGTAATTACGCTTTTACAAAATATAAAAATCATAAAGAAACTTTGATTTGTTTTGTTTGATTTTAATTTAGTTTTAGGTTTATTAATTTCCTTTAAAGTGATTTTAGTTTAATTAGGTAGGTTGAATTAATTTTTTGGTTTAATTTTTGTTTGGTTTTTAAAGTTGAAACAATAAATAAATAAAAAGATAAATGAAAAGAATTAAAAGAAAAGAGACACAAAATCAGGCTGGCCTGATATTGGGCCAGTGCTAAATAGCAGCCCAAATTGGACCAAAACCCCTCCCCAAATCCGTTCAAATTCAGGTCCAAATCACGCCCATACACGGTCCAAATGCCCCAACCCTCAGACCATTGAAACAACGTAGTATAGGGGTGTTACTACGTCGTTTCATGTTCTCTAAATGACGAATTAACCCTGGCCTTCCATCCATCATAATCCAACGGCCCTAATTTCATCTTAAGTTTTAATAAAAGTGTCTGAAAAATTATAGAAACTAAAGACCAAACCTCTCTTCCTCGTACCTTAGCTCCGCCACCGCCCTCTGCCGTCCGCCGTCGGCCAGAAATCGCCTTCGCCGCTGGCGATTCTCCGATGACCCCCAAAATTACACCATACCTTCCCCTTCACCTCCCCATTCCGGATCCAAACTTAGTTTTCTCCAAAACCTACCCTAGTTTGTCGAATAATCCAAACAGTGGTCGCCGCCTCCGCCGTACGCTGCGGCGCCACCTCCAAATCCCATCCAGATTACGCCCCAGACCCTCCTCATCTCCCTCTTCCTAAAACCCCATCTATTTTCCCTTAAATACTCCTCCAGCGCTTCGAATTTCAGATCGAAAAATCAAGCCTAGAACTCTAATTTTGCAAACTGGGTTAATTTGAGTTCTGGGCTATAATAGTCCTTAATTATGTGTTCTCTCATGAAAATACATAATTAAGGACGATTATAGTCCAAATAATCCCAAGAAAATTTCCATATTCGATGTTGGTCAAAATGGAATCAAAATTTGTAAGTTTTCTTACTTTTTGTTCTTAGTTTTGTTTTTTTCTTTGTTCGTTTACTGTTTCTTTGCCAAGTTTTAGCTTCTTATGTTAATTTTTTAATTGATATTGTTATGTTCATAGTGTTCCACTTAATTCTGTTTGTTTTTTTATTTTGTGTGAGTTTTAATTTTTGTTTTAATTGATAGTAGCTTGATTAATTCTTGTTCTTAGATTTTGTTTAACTCAGTAATAGTTTTCACCAGAATTAATTTCTAGTTTTTGTTTAGTTGTATTGATTTATTAGTTTAATTTCTAGGTTTCTATTTGTTTGGATATAGCGGAACATTTCCAGGCCTGTTTTAGTTAACCTTGGTCATTGTTGACCAAGTTCAAGAGTTTAGGGTTAGTTTGGCATGATTTAGAAAGTCAGGGGTAAGGGCAGGGTTAGTGTAGCCATTTCTTAATCTTAATAAAAGAGTAGTGCAGTAACTGAATTGGAATCCCCTAGAACCTTCTAGAAAGGGGTTCTAGTTTGAATTTCAGGAACTTGGTAGTGTTACTTGGCCAACAAGGCATGAACTAAAAGACTAAATAGTTAAAAATTAAAAATAAAAGAGGGACTTAGGATGTAAAAGGAAAAATCTGATGTTGCCCTAGTTTTGCCTATAAAAAGGCATGCCCCTTGCCTTGCAAGGGGAGAAGTTTAGAAAAATCTGAAAAAATTCAAAAAGTTTTAGAAGCTTAGAGGTTTCAGATCTAAAAAATTCAAAATTCAAATCCTAGAGCTTAGAGAAATCAGAAAAATCCAAAAAAATTTCAAATTGAAAACACTAAAAAGCCCTGAAAACTTTAGGCAATCAAAAACCTTTAGAAATCACTATTCCATTCAAATTCTTAGAGTGATCTTAAGTTTCATGTTGCTGAATTAACATTTCAGCTTATATAAGGTTAAAAATGGCTTGAATATTCCTCCTGCTTTGGTAGTTTGAAGTTTTAGAAGTTCCTAGGTTGATTTTGAGTCATTCAAATCTGTTTTTGGTTGTTTGTTGGTATTTTTTCTCTGCAATTCACTCATGGGCTGTTCTGATACTATTTTGGGTTTAAAATTGATTATGTTGCTACTAGTTTTAACTGCTGATTATTGTCTGCTGCTGCTGACTCCTTCTTCTTCTTCTTCTTCTTCTTCTTCTTCTTCTTCTTCAATTCCAGGTATTATTTTAGCCTCACATGACATATAAAAATTGAGTCAAAGTTGATCAATATTGGAAGAGATGATGAAATACAATATGTTCTCATGAATACCAGTTCTCTAGTTTAGTTTAAACTCATATTATAACTGTCTTTATGTGAACATTACATGATTTGTACTAATTGGACTGTATGAACTATTTTCAGACTTGTATAAGTATTATAAGTATGGTACTATCTGTAGCTTAGTTAATCTTAGTTTGGCTATTATATTAACTTGAGGTTTGAGCATAGATTAAGGTGTTGTTTGGACTGTATATATGGGCTCTTATATGGAAATGTCTAGTTTTAGATTTTCATATGATTTTGCGATTGAAAGCTTCAATAGCTTCTCTCTTCGTTTTTGTACAGGAATCAATTCTAAAAAAATATATTAAATAAATTTGGATTTTATTTTATCTTAGAGAGTAAAATTTCAAAAGCAAACATGTTGATGCGACAATATACATGTATATGAGCATAAAGTCTGGATTGAATTGAAATATGACTATCCTTGTCGTTTGGCCCATTTTTATTTGATTTAGTTTAGCAGTAAATTCCTTGAAGTAAAATCAAGTCTCTGATGTCATGTTCACTATGTTAGTCTTACCGTCTGGACTACCTGGGTTTATAACCACTAGGCCTAATGTGGCCCATCTGCATAATACTAGGCCAAATACTTTCAACCTTGTAATTAATCTTACCCAATTGAGCCCATGGGACTCGATCTTGAGCCCCAGGTCATGTTGGATGTCTATTTGGGCCTGCCCCAACGCCCAGGCTTTAGACCATTTTACAAACAATTTTGAAAATAAAATCGGACAGTCACCTTTCTTCTTGGGCTGGCTTTGAGGCCCAACGTGCCAAAAGTCCTATCGCATTATTGGAATTTTGGGTGGAATTTAAATGTAGGTTTGGGCTTTCCAAGCTAAGTAGCGAACTTGAATTAAGGGGTCTTCAATAACGGAGATCCCCTTGTTTTAGTTCGGACTTGAACTTGAGGCCCGAATTTTTTAATAGTAGTTAATTAATAGTGCTAATTAATTAGGCCCTCTAGAGACAATACTTAATAGAAAATCATAGTTCTTTTAGGTTGGCCTTTAAAATAAAATGAGGTGCACCGCGCCAAAAAAAATTCACGTGGCCCTCTTTAAATACTCACATTAAAATACTTACAAATCGGGACGTGCCATTTAGCAAATTTTCATGGCCTACCGCAAAGTCAACAATGCTTTAGTTGCTTTAGGTACATTCTTTAATAATTTTACCTTCTTAAACTCGGGTGTGCATTTCATGTGACCCAAATTCAAATCCCAAAATATTAAATAAAATGTGTCGCGGATCCGGGTGTATTTCATGTGACATGATCTAAAAACATATTTTAAATGACGTTCAATTTTCTTAAAATTAATTAAAAGCGGTAAATAATTTAAAATTGCACTATAGGTTTGAACATGTATTAAAATTAGATAATAGGCCAATTGTAATTGTTTAAGCGACCGTGCTAGAACCATGGAATCCGGGGTGCCTAACACCTTCCCCTGGGTTAATAGAATTCCTTAGTCAGAATTTCTGGTTCGCAGACTTCACAAGAAAAGTCAAAATTTTCCTCGATTTGGGATTCAAAAATAAACAGGTGACTTGGGACACCAAATAAACTATCCCAAGTGGTGACTCTGATAAGTAAATAATCCCATTTCGAATAATGTCATTTAAAGTGAAAAAACTCCCTTATATACTATCCTTCGGGGTAGGTGTGTAAAAAAGGAGGTGTGACAGGAAGTGCCTTCAACTCTTCACCATATGAAGAAATTCCTAACAGTGGAAGGAGTGAAAACAGTTTACGGAGAGCAACATAATGCAAAAATAGATGTTTGAAATCAAGGAACTGGTGCTGATACTAGAGCCTTTAACCTCGGAGAAATCGAGCACCAAAGTTAAGAAGCGGCCAAATAGCGATCACCGCCTCCAGCCTCGATGGAAACAGGTAATTAAAGACGAAAATGGGTATTTCCTTACTCCTCAAAACCATCGTCGTTCCTAAAGAATCTGATGCAACCAAATCAACTATCGAGGAGCTGAAGCAGGTCGTTCTGATCGAATACATGCCTGAGAGAAAGGTATACCTGGGAACGGGATTGACCCCCAAACTCAGGAAAAAACTCATTCAGTTTTTTATTGATAATGTGGATTGCTTTGCTTGGTCCCATTTAGATATGATAGTGATTCCACCGGAAATAATCACGCATAGGCTGAGCACCGATCCCAAGTTCAAACTGGTAAAGCAAAAAAGGAGGCTTCAGTCTGATGTAAAAAATGCTTTCATAAAAGATAAGGTAACCACACTTCTTAAAATAGGATCTATTAGGGAGGTAAAGTACCCCGAGTGGTTAACCAACGGATTTGTAGTTCTTAAAAAAGGAAACAAACTTAGAATGTGCGTAGATTATAAGGACTTGAACAAAGCATGTCCAAAATATTCTTTCCCCTTTCCAAACATCGATCGTATGATTGATGCCACAGCTAGCCAAAAGACCCTAACCTTTCTCAATGTCTACTCTGGGTACAATCAAATTCAGATGAACCCGGAGGACCAGGAAAAGACTTCGTTTATTTCTAAATTTGGAACTTATTGTAACAACTTAATGCCCTCCGGGCTAAAAAATACAGGAGTTATATACCAATGCCTAGTTAACAGAATGTTCAAAGAACAAATAGGTAAAACAATGGAAGTATATATTGATGATATGTTGGTTAAGTCTTTGCACGCAGAAGACCATTTAGTTCATTTGTAGGAAACATTTACAATTTTGAGGAAATACAACACGAAGCTTGACATGGAGAAATGTGCCTTCGGAGTTGGCTTGGGTAAGTTCGTCGGCTCCATGATATTAAATCGGGGTGTCGAAATCAACCCTGATAAGATCAATGATATCGAGGATATCACGATCGTAGATAGCGTGAAGGCCGTGCAAAGGCTAACAGGGCGAATAGCTGCCTTGGTTTAATTCATTTCGAGGTCGTCGGATCAGAGTCACCGGATCTTTTCCTTGCTCAAAAAGAAAAATAACTTCGCATGGACCCCGAAATATCAGCAAGCCTTAGAAGAATTAAAGTGATATCTGTCGCGCCCACCTTTACTTCATACCCCGAAGGTAGATAAAAAACGTTACCTATACTTGGAAGTATCCGAGATAGCAGTAAGTGGGGTACTAGTTTGAGAAGAGCAAGGTACGCAATTTCCTTTTTATTATGTAAGCCGAACTCTAGGAGATGCTGAAACCAAATACCCTCACTTTGAAAAATTAGCACTTGCATTGATTGTTGATACCTGTTTTTTTATGTACTTTTATACCCAAAATACTTTCAAAATAGCATATATAAGTATACCAAAGGGTTTTGGCATTTTAATGATTTTTTAAACCAACTTATTGCCTATTTTTTATACCATAAAATCTGATAATTATTCCTAAAACTATTATTTTAGTGGGCAATTTATTTTTATTCTCATATTTACATCAAAGTATAGCTAACATGATTTTTGCATATTTTTACAAATTCGTTAGGTATTTTTAAAAACTAAATTGCATGAAATTGCAATACTAGCCTCTTTAAGATTTTATAGTATTTTATAATTATAAGA
The DNA here is from genome assembly GCA_026770625.1 of Nicotiana glauca. Classification (NCBI taxonomy): domain Eukaryota; kingdom Viridiplantae; phylum Streptophyta; class Magnoliopsida; order Solanales; family Solanaceae; genus Nicotiana; species Nicotiana glauca. The sequence continues at coordinate 39,956 of MU769633.1, forward strand.
TTGGTTCCAGTATTTTTAAATTAATATTTATATGTCATTAACTGATTCAGTAGCTTTAATTTAATTTCAAAATTATTTCTATCATTTTATAAAGATAAAAGGGAAAAACTGGCTATTTAAGTTTTGGCCTCATTTTATTTCAATTATAACCCCAATTCCATTACAATTTTAACCTAAAAATCAACCCAATTTCAAGCCCAATTAAATGACCCAATTTTCATTTTTTAACCCGACCCCTTGACCCAATTGCTTAACCCGCCCAGATTTCTTTTAATCCTGGCCATTGATCCTTTTGATCAACGGCCACGATCACTCCTTTCCTTTTAAAACTCACCTAACCCAACCCTAACCCCTCATTTCTCTCTAACAGCTGCCTCTGAAACCCCTCTTCTCTCTCGATGCTCTCTAATCCCTCATGAACCCTAGCCGTCTCCTCTCAATTCCGCCCTAATCCATGGCTTCCCATGGCCATCGGAAATGTATAATGGCCTCCCATGGCTCCTGAGTGTTTGTTCACGACCAAATCTGGAAGGAATCTGGTCCAATCGTTGCCTGCCTTCCACTCATGACCTTTTTCGGTCGTCCCTGACTTTTCTCCGGCCAGCCATGGCAGTTCGAGTCAGATCCTTGGCGTTCCTGGTTAGATCGTTAATTTCCAAGGCCTCTCTCAGCTTTCTGGGTTCTCTGAAACCCTAATCTTTGGGATGTTATTGATTTTTCTTCTAGATATGCTCTAGTTCTGTACTTGCCATGAATGTTTAAGTGTGTTCTCGAAAGTTCTTCGACTTTTCTTGCAAAACAACCCTTCGTTAGGGTTTTTCCTTTAAGTTTTTCAAAAAGATCTGATTCTTTAACGTGTTTATGTTTTGGCTATGATTTCCCCTCTATCTGTTTCATGCATGTTAAAAAACCCTAATTCCTTTTTTTAGTTTATCCGAGTTCTGAAAGTTGTTTGTTTAAATGTTGCTGGTCCTTTCTTCTTCATTTAGTTTGTTTAATTTCGAGTTCTTACCATCTTGCAAAACCTATTTACTGTCAAAGCCCTAATTTTCTCATTTTTTGTTCCTACTATGAGACCTTCACTTGTTTCTGGCTCTTTTTATTTGCTTCACTGTGAATTACCTGACCTGCTTGACTACTATGCTTCGAATATTTTTCTTACTACTGAGCCCTAGCTTACCCTTACTGCCATTGTATGTTTGTGTTGCTTATTTTTGCCAATTCGTTTAACACTGCATGCTTGTTCATTCCTTGCTATTTATATAATAAAGTGCAATATCATGTTCCTTTCCTGTTTGATCTTGATTCCTTTGATCCTGTGACTGATTGCAAAAGGTTATCTTACGAGCCCTAATTTTCTACTCATTCATTTGAAAATTAATTGATTCACTACCTTTATTGTGATGTTTTACCATGCTGAACCCTTTCCCAAAATAAGTATATTTCGTACTTAGACTGGATTATTTACTTCATGCTTTTACTACCCTTTTTATGGCAATAATCAATCTTCCCCAAACTGATTTTCTTTCCTTAATTAGGACTGCTTACCCGTTAAGCAGTGTTTCCTTAATTTAAGGGGAATCACTTGGTGATTGTTTCCATGTTTGAGTTTTAATTTTACTTATTACCTTATTTCCCTACATATTTTCAAAGTTATAACTACCTACTCTCTTCTCTTTCAAACAGACGAACACAGAACACCATCTGAGTTCACAATTCAATTTCACTTTAAAATTCTCTCTTTGATACGTGTGCTGTTGTAGACTGTCTTTACATTCTTTTGCACTTCGTTTGCTTCTCTACTGGTATGTTTCAGTTAGTTTACATGCCTCAACAACAATGTGTTTAATTCTGCCTATTTCCTTTAGTTGATATTTGTTTTAGTTTATGGCCACATGTTTCCTCTCCTTTATATTTCTGTATTTAAGTTTTGCAGGCAATCTATTTTTTGTCATGAATTTGATATTCTGTGAATCCCTTTTACCCTTTTACCCTTTTGTATGTGAGTTATGGTTCAGGGCATAGCAGTACTACAATATTGTTGCCTATGGTCTTGAACTGGGTTCTTTGAATCCCTAACTCAATCAATTCCCACTCCCTTTCCCCCTTTTTATGTGCTTGAGCCTTGGACTTGGGTCTGATAGTGTCCTAATCACTATCNCTATTCTAATTCTAAGGGTATCTAGGGTGTAAGCAATGCTGGGGATCCCTGCGATTCCTTGGAAATTTGAAACACCCTGGGTAATGACAAGGCTTTGGAAATCTGGATTCCGGAGTTGGTTAAAAACATGTTATTGGACATTAGGATTGAATTAGGCTGCTCGGATCTAGCTGTTGGCTTTTGATGTATTTTTATTAGCTATTTTCTGGCCTGTAATAATTTGTATAAAAACTCGGGGAAATATAGTAAAAGGGTGTGGGAGGGGTTTTACTTTCTTGCATCAATACGGGTAGATATCATGCTTTAGGACTCTCTTTTTCTAGAAATCCTGCCTATAGGTCTGCTTAACATCTCTGATTCAATTATATAGATACCATGCCTATAGGGTTTAACGTTTAATTATGCTGCAAGTCACCTAGAAATCCTGCCTATAGGGTTTAATGTTTAACTATACTGCAAATCACATAGAAAGCATGTATATAGGATTTAACATTCATATTTTGTTACTAACGCATGTAGAGATCCTGCATATATGAATTCTAAGCTTTTTTTGAAAATTCATGTATAGATATCATATCTATAGGGAATGCATATTCATTAGGCAAATTGTAGGATTAATTAAAACAGTCATCTCTTTATAAATTCTTTAACAGGTTCTGAAAAATCAAATGTAGATATCATGCCTATAGGATTTCGCATCAAGTTCATCTGATAATGATCTGTTAACTGGTCCTTAACGCCTTAATTCAGTAACGTTTTCAAAAGCCTTAATCTTTTTGATAAAACCCTCTCTCGAATTAGTGTACATTTGTCCTAAAAGTTGAGTTCTTCAAATCTGCATCTTTTCTTAAATGGTTTTCTTTTCTAATATTCTGTTTAAGCATTTTCCAACCAAATTCTAGTCTTCCTGAACTCTTCTTTTAAAACAGTTCTGCAGCTTACTCTTGCCACAGATAGTTCTGTCTTTTCTCCGAAATTCTTTACAATTATTTCTGTGTTTATAATCGGACAGTCCGTTGATTTTCTTTAAAACTCATTTCCAAGCTAAGTCTGCAGTCTGTTCTCTCTTTCAAAAACTCTTCTGCATTAGTCTATCTTCTGAAATCAGTACTTTTCTAAATAACTCGCGTTGAATACCTTAATACCTAACAACTATATCCGAGTTGTCTAATGCAGACTTTCTGCCTAAAATACATGTGTTGAACCAGTCCGTTCGCTGCTTAAATTTAATCTAAGACCAAACCAGTATTTGTTAAGGCATGCTAAACTAAATGATTGTTTGATTTCTGGGGTTAATTTGAGCCTTGTATGATTGTTTGTTCTCCCCTCTTACTTGCTACTTGTTTTGAATGTCGAGTAGAATTTTATCCTTTAAGCTCCATAAAGGCCTCCATCCCTTTCTTTTCCTTTTAGGATTAGAAGTCCTAATACCCCCGGGACTGATAGGATTGGGACGAGTAGTAGCATGCGGTAAGTAAACGATACCATTCCGCGCTTTAATACCTTAACGAGGTGGGAGGGGTAGACATGGAGATGATGATTACACGATAACACTATGCGTACAATCAGGTACCGGTGTTGTGCGAATGACCCATGTAATGTATGAACCTAGGACCCCCTCCCTCTTTATTAGTTTGTTATTTTCAGATTTTTCAAAAGTTGCCCAAAACCTTTTTCAAATCTCCGCTTCTGTTTATTTCCATAATTTATTTACATCATTATTTGATTTCTCCCCTCATTGCGTATCTCTTCTTAAATTGCAAAGTTGTTATCTTCTAAATTTCAGCATCTTTAAATTTTCTATTTGTAACAGTTTTCCCGTATTTGCAATGTTTGCTTGTTTACCTATTTGCTTGCATTTAAAGTCACAATTGTAGCATGGCCGGGAACCACACTAGTGGATCTTGAGGGGTGCCTAACACCTTCCCCTCGGGATAATTTCAAGCCCTTACCCAACTCTGGTTTTCATCTTTAATTCTTCTTAAAGTGTCCTAATGCACTATAATCATTAGGTGGCGACTCTCCAAAATCTCAAAAACCCCAATTCCCAAAGTGGGAAAAGAGTTGTCTTTCCAAATTTCATATACCCGATTCCGCGAGGAAAAAAAAGGGGGGCGTCGACATTGATAAGCGCATCTAGGAAGCTAAAGCACAATTTTCAATGTTATCCCATATGTGTGTTAACCACTTACCCCATTCAAAATGTTTTGCATAAGCCCGAATTATCGGGCCGATTGGCCAAATGGACCGTCGAGCTTAGCAGGTACAATATTGAATATAAATCTCGTACGACCGTAAAATCTCAAATCCTAGCTGACTTCGTGGTCAATTTTACGCCAAATCTCGTACCCAAAGTGGAGAAAGAACCCCGCTAAGTTTAGGTACATCATCGAGGGTATGGAACCATTTTACGGACGGTGCCTCGAATATGAAATGGTACGGGCTTGGCGTTGTCTTGAAGCCACCCACGGGTGATACCATTAGGAAATTTATCAAAACTTCTAGATTGACTAACAATGAGGCCGAGTATAAGGCCATGATTGCAGGTCTCGAGCTAGCTAAGATTTTGGGAGCGGAGGTCATCGAGGCCAAATGCGACTCCATATTGGTGGTGAACCAAGTAAACAAAAGTTTCGAGATTCGAGAAGATATAATGCGAAGATACTTAGATAAACTACATTAACCTTGTATCGCTTCAAGGAATGAACCCTCGATCATGTGCCTTGAGAGAAAAACAGTGAAGCCGATGCACTTGCTAATTTGGGATCCTCGGTCAATAAAGATGACATCGTCCCGGGGACTGTCGTCCAACTATCGAGGTTTGTGATTGAAGAGGGTCATGTTGAGATAAATTCAACAAGTTTGACTTGGTACTAGAGGAATAAGTACATCAACTACATGAAAAATGGAAAGCTCCATCGGATCACAAAGAATCGAAGGCTCTACGAACAAGGCTGCTAGGTTCGCCCTAAATGGGGATGGAACATTATACAGAAGAACGTTCGATGGTCCATTGGCAGTATGTTTGTGGCCGGGAGACACCGATTATGTTCTTTAAGAAATCCATGAAGGTACTTGTGGGAATCACTCCGACACTGAGTCTTTGGTTCGCAAAATCATCAGAGAAGGTTACTATTGGGATAGCATGGAAAAAGATACTAAAGAATTTGTCAAAAAATGTGATAAGTGTCAACGATTTGCACCGATGATCCATCAGTCCGGATAACAACTCCATTAGGTCATATCCCCATGGTCATTCATGAAATGGGGAATGGATTCAATCGGCCCTCTACCAACAGCCCCAGGTAAAGTTAAATTTATTTTATTTATGATTGACTATTTTTCTAAATGGGTGGAAGCACATGCCTTCGAGAAGGTCATAGAGAAAGAAGTTATTTACTTCATCTGGGACCACATTATATGTCAGTTCGGGATACCCGCCGAGATTGTATGCGACAAGGGAAAATAATTCATTGGCAGCAAGGTGATAGAATTCCTCGAGGCGCATAAAATAAAGAGGATATTATAAACACCATATCACCTAACAGGAAATGGACAAGTTGAGTCAACAAACAAAACCATCATTCAAAACCTGAAGAAAAGGTTAGACGATGCGAAGGGAAAATGGAGAGAAGTTCTACCCGAGGTCCTTTGGGCATATCGAATAACATCAAAGTCTAGCACGGGGGATACTCCATTTTCTTTAGTATATGGATCCGAGGCTCTAATCCCTGTCGAGCTCGGAGAACCCAGTGCCAGGTTTCGACATGCATCGGAGGAATCAAATCACGAGGCTATGGACACTAGCCTCGAGCTATTAGAAGAAAAACGAGAGGAAGCACTTGTTCGGATGGCCGCACAAAAGCAAAGGATCGAAAGATACCACAATAGAAGGACCAACCTTCGACACTTTGGAATCGGGGACTTAGTCCTACGGAAAGTTATGCTCAATACTCGAGACCCGAATGAAGGAAAACTAGGCCCGAATTGGAAAGGACCGTACTGAGTCATCGGAGTTGTCGGTAAGGGTGGCAAGTGGGCTGATTAGGCCGGGGGCCGGCCCAAGCCCGTGATCCCATATGGGTAGTGGGCCTAAATGGTCCTACCCGTTTAAGCCCGACACAAATGAGACATGCAGGCCCATGTGGGCCAATTCACAGTAGGGGTCCGTTGGACCGGGACCGTTTGGGCCCGAGACTGGGTCCTAAGTGGGCCGGTTCAACCAGTCCTAACCGGTCCCAAATAGTCCTAAACGGGCCCAACGGCCAATTTTTTTAAAAAAATATTTCTCAAATCAAAATCTGATTGTTGCACGTTTAAAATTTAGCCATTATGGCTGCCAAAATAGTCGTTGACTATTCATAAAATAGCCATTTAACCCCTCAAATTTGTTTTAACCCCAAACTTTTTATAATTACACTTTTTCCTTATTTTCAACTATAAATACCGCCTCATTCTTTTATTTTTCTTCACCAAATCATCAATCTCTGTAATTTTCTTCTAAAATTGATTATTTAGTTGTTGCAACTTGTGTAAAAAATTGTGAAGTTGGTGAATTGAAGTATTCAAGTCTTCAACGATAATTAATTTCAACAAGTTATTCGTCAATTCGGTAAACTCGTTCCAACACTTTAGTTTTAATAGTATATTTTTATTTATTTTATTTAATTACTTTGTATAATTATAATTAAGATTGCCTATTCCTTAATTTTTTTCTAGTAAAAATAAGAGAAAATCGAAGAGTGGTAAATCTAGTGGCCAATATATTCCTCCTATAATTCTCCGACCTCCCCTACCCAAACCCCATACCCGCCCTCCACCTGCTTCTATTCTTGATAGTGATAATACTTTATTATAATTTACGGAGAGTCAATATGTGCATAATATTGTAGGTGGTGAAAATTTTGATCATGATTATATGAATTCTCTTTATGGTAATCCAACTATTAATGAAGAAGATGAGCAGGAAATAAATTTAGATGAAATGCAACCGAATGATGATACACCCACTAGTCCAGTTGCTCAAGTTAAACCAATTAATCCAAATGATGCCCCGGTTGATCCCCCTGTTACTACTCCTACTGTTTCTAGAAAACATTCTAAATGGGCCGAAATATCTCTTGTTTGGTCATTTTTTATTCAAATAAGAGAAAAAAATAAAGCTAAGTGTAAAACTTGTGGCAAAGAGTTAGATTTTAACTATGTTTATCGGGAGGGGGGAGGGGGAGGGGAGGGGGGACGAGAAGTTTGTGGAGACACATAATGATACACCCTCAAGATAAAGCTAAATATTTTCAAATGAAAGTTGCGACCGGGGGCAAGTCCAACTAGTCAGCCTGACCCTAGTACCGGATCAAATCAATTTCAACCAGGAATTAATACTATTACCAGTGGTATTTTATATTATAACCCAAGAAAAGATAGGGAAGAATTAGCAAAAATAGTTACTGTTATGTGCTTACCTTATAGTTTTCCTTCTAACCCTCACTTTGTGCATTATATTAGAAGAATTTTAAATCCTACTTATAAAGGATGGTCTCGCACAACCGTAAAGAGCGATATTTATAAATATAAACATGAATATGAACAATATTTGCGCTATTTATTTACTCATATTAATTGTCATGTTGCTATTACTACTGATATTGGTAGAAGTGGTAATGACTGCGATTATCTTAGTGTTACAAGTCATTGAATTGATGAGGAATGGATAATGCAAAAGCGGATTATTGCTTATAGAATAATTAATTCACGTCACACAGGGCAGTTTATTTCTAGCACGGTTACAGATATTTGTAGATATGTTTGTATTAGTAATAAAATAATATCAATTTTAATGGATAATGCTACTAGTAACACTAATGTTGTAGCCTTGCTTACCACTACACTAAATCCTGCATTTAGTAACGTTTTTCATATAAGATGTACTTGTCATATTTACCATTTAATTATGGGTGATAGTACGAGAATTTTAAATGTTGAAATTGAAAAGGTAAAATGTCTCTTAATTGGTTTTTTTATTCAAACCGTAGAAGTAGACTTAGAGAATATTTTAAAAGATACGATAAATTTGGCCTAAGAGAAAGAAAAGTTCCTAAGCCTTGTCCCACTAGATGAAATTACATGTATGAAAGTTTAGTTGTTGCATATGAATATAGAGACCCCATAAACCCAACATTTAATGCTCATGTAAGTGATGATGATGAACACCTTACAAATACAGATTGGGCTAATGTTAAAATGCTTGTAGATTTTTTAGAAAGATTTTATGTTGCTACAAATGAATTTTATAGCAATATTATCCTACTATTTCGAATTGTTTAGTTTATCTTGCAGATCTTGCAAATTTGTTTGCTTATTTTTCATAGGGTAGGGAAATATATGAAGTAGCTATTGATTCCATGAGAAAGAAATTTAAAAAATATATTTTTTCCTATTCTCCCTATTTATGGTATTGCTGCCTTGTTAAATCCTACTGTGAAATTAGGTGGTCCTCAATATCGGTATCAATCTATTTATAATGGTTTAGTACTTACACCTAAGGAGTTGTGTACACTTTCGGATGCACAAGCCTCAATTAAAATAAATGTTCTAACTATTTATAGTGCTTATCAAATTGCACTAGATAATGCTAGACCAAATATTCCAACTCCTTCTTCTTCTAGTTCTCAGTCATCTAAAAGAACTGCAGGAGCAAGAGCACTTACTGCTTGGATCGAGTTTAGGAGTTCTCAAGGTTGTACCACTAGTGATTGTTCACAACTAAATGAACTTGAAGTTTATTTGTCCCAGGGACTTGAGGAAGTGAATCTCGACGGGTCATTTAATCTTTTGAAATGGTGGAAGGACAAAGAAAAATACTTTCTGATCATTTCAAGGATGGCCCGAGACATTTTAACCATTCAAGCTTCAACAGTGGCATCGGAGAGCGCTTTCAGTCAAGCAAGACTACAACTCGATGATTATAGAGCATTTATGAGGGAGAGCTTGAAAAAATCAGTATTTTTCAGAGATTGGATCCATTCGGAACGAAGAAATTTTGGACTTGCTGAATTACAACCAGAGGTAGACGAAGCTTACAAAGAAATGCTAGTTGAACTTGCAGAGGATGCAGCTTTGCCCGGAAGCGGTGATGAACAAGCTTCTTTTCCGCCACTACTAACGAAAATTCCTTCGAACCTTGATGGATTTATGAAATTTGTAAGAGATACCATGTAAAATTAATATGTAACTTGTATTTTGGCACATTTTGATTAGTTTCTTTTTCTTCTCAATGGTGGTATTAGCACATTTGTTGTGCTCATTCTATTGGGGGAGAGGAGTTGATGTTAAGGAAGATTGGGCAATATTTTCTTAATATTATAGTTATACAAATTATAACGCATTCCTTTGAATATCTTTTTACAATATTTTGTGTTTTAAATTTAAATTAATTTTTTAAGTCACAATTGTATAATATAATTACAAGAAAATGCCTTAAATAAAAACTTTAAACAAATAAATAGGCCTATATTTATATATACAAAAGTTATATAATTTGCAAGAAATTGCCTAAGATAATTTTTTTTTAAATAATCAAGGACCACTTAGTCCCGTTTAGGACCGGGCACGTCCCACATAGCCCGGAACCATTAGTTCACGGTCCCGGTACCGGTCTGGTTACACCCAAAAGCCCATAAAGTCGGGGTCTGTTTAAGCCCGGCCTACGAATCCCGAGTCCATTTAAGCCCGGCCCGTTTAGGACCGGGACCGGACCATTTGCCACCCTTAGTTGTTAGTAAAGGATCTTACAAACTTAGCACTATGGAAGGTGAACAATTGCCAAACAATTGGAACATATCATTACTCAAACGATACTACTGCTAAGGTATGACTTTATCCTTTTGTCCATTTGAGTTTAAAACTAACTTATTACAAATTTTTCGATTGAAGCTATCAAAGGCACGCGATCTCGAAGACAACCTCTTTACACGAAGGCCTAAGGTTTCAAAGCATGCGTTGAACTCTTTTTCCCTTAGATCGGATTTTGTCCCAAATGGGTTTTACCGGTAAGGTTTTTAACGAGGCAACAACTACGTGCTACCTAAGGAAACCTCAACATTGTCTGAGGCTTCTTTTCAATTAACCTTAAATACTGGGGGGGG
>MU769633.1:51111-92857 GCA_026770625.1 Nicotiana glauca
CATAACCTTCGGAGGTTATATTTTTTGAATAAAATACTTCAAAGCCTAAGAGGGCCTCGATAGGAGAACTTTGTAATGAGCCAAATGGTCAAACAAACCATGTCCATATAGAATAGTCAAGCCCCAGCGGCAAAATATGTACTCATGTATCAATAACTTGAAGAAGCATACTGTTTATACCAAAAACACTTTGTGTTTCAAAGAAGTCTACTATTATACGAGCTCTACACTTATAATCCTACTGGAAACGGCTCAAGAGCCAAAATACAAAAGCACCCCCCGAATACTCGGGCACTATCATCGACAGTCAATGCATCTGAGTCATAAAAAACTCAGATTCATAAGACCTCAAAGAGGCACCCCTTGACATAAAGGACAAGTCTAATATATTCGAGGACTAACTTTTCGAACAAGTTCGAAAAGTTATCGGGGAACAAGTCCAAGTGACGTACCCGAAGGCTAAGGCCACATTAAAGACTATGGTATTGAAAAAAAGCTACGGCCAAAATAATACGGCTCGTAAACGTTTGACTTCCGCTATCAATTAAAGGACTTCAAACACTTTGTAAAAATCGGTTAAATCAGGCTACCATCGGCAAAAGCAAATATGAAGTGCTTCGATAAATTCAGCCCTCGAATAATTTAAAGGCTTCGATAATATCCGCCTTCAGAAAAACCTCAAGAGGTATTCGATTATCATTACACAAGCAAGTTACTAAGAAGGTTTCGATACGTCGAATCCTCAAAAAATAACGGGTACAAAAAAGCACATACTAAGGCATATAAAAATTTTTACTAAGTCTTTTAGCCAAAAAGAGGAAAAAATTATAGCCACTTTAGAGGCCGAATCAGCCCAACTTAAAGAGCCTAAGGTCCGATATATAAGAGCCTAAGGTCCAAACTAAAGAGCCTAAGGGCCGATATGTAATATCCTAAAGTCCAACTTAAAAGAGCTTAATGGCCAAAAATATATAGAGTGCGAGACCTCGTTCTCGCTTGACTCGGACCCAAAAGTCCCATTGTTCTGAGCTCGCATCAAATTAATTTAAGCATAGATCAAGGATTATCTAAAACCTTAAGGGGTATTATATCAATCGATAAAAACCTAAGGGTTTATTATGATCTGAGTCCAAACCAATACTCGGACTGATCATTTAAGTTGTACAATTTAATTTTCCAAAAACAAGGACAAAATGAGATTTAACACAAAATGGAGATAGGGCAAAAAGGTTCTTTATATTCATAAGAAATGTTTTACAAAACATATTTGCACAAAAAAGAAAAAGAGAACCTTATCTATTTTCGAGATCGCATCCCCAAGGCGCCACCCTCAGGAACTACACCCTCGACAGCTTTGTCTTTGGGAACCCCTTCTTCCTCGGAGACACCTTCTTCGCCTTCCCCTTACCCGGAGCCACTCATAGCATCCTCATCATCGCAAGAGATAAGAAACCTAGCATCGGTTTTCCGTGCCTTTGCTTCGGCTATCTCTTCGGCAAGGTCAAACCCGCGAGCGTGGATTTCTTCGAGAGTCTCCCTCCGGGTTTGGTACTTGGCCAAATCATTGCTCCATTTTTCCCGGTCGGATGCCTCCCTCAGCACCGCTTGAATAGCCTCGGAATCTCTCAAGTACATGGCAATGATTTTATCAGCCGTGGCCTTCGTCTTCTGAACTTCAACCTTGGCTTGTTCAGCTTCGTCCCGGGCTCTAGCAAGATCTGCCTCTAACTCCTTGATTTTCTTGGCTTGAGACAGAACTTTCACTTTAAGGTCCCGGAGTTGAGTTTCGACCGAGGACAGTTGGGTTGTAATAGCTTCCTTATCAGCATCAAGCTGATCCATGTTCTTTTTCCACTTATGGCAGTCAACCCTAACTTGATCAACCTCGCCTCGAAGCTACCCGATTATCTCCAACTTCTCCTGCATATGAGACATTGAAGTATTAGCCTCCGAAGTAAGGCCAATAAGGTCATGCTCTATTAAAATCACAGTTACCTGCTCATCTAGCTTGGTCTCTTTTTTTGAGCTTTGGCCAATTCAGCCCAAAGGTCCTTAAGCTCTTCCTCATTTTGGTCACAGAGGAGCCTCAGGGCCTTCTCTTCACCTAAAACCATCCTAAGCTCGGCCTCATATTGACTCAGCTCAACTTTAAACTTGACAATAGCCTATGCATGAAATGAAGATGTATCGTCCAAAAGAAAGGAAGAGAAAAAAAAATTACAACAATGAAATATAGTGTTTACTTGAGAGAGGAGACGTTGAGCCTCTTCGAAGAGAGTGGATGCATCGTTAAGATTGACAGTGTCATCAACCCTAGCAAAGCAACTCTGAAAGGGATCTTCGTCGAGGACCTTCCTCGGATCGGGCATACGCAGAGTGTTAGCTTCTTCGATTGCCTCATCGGAATAAGTTGGCAAAGAAAGGGAGTGACATGTTGTCATGACCCCAAGCTCTTCACTCGAGACATTCTCATTAGCTTTGAGGGTTTCTGCACTCGTCCCTTCCGATATATTTGTTGAAGGCGGAGGAATGATCTCAACTTTCAGGAATGCGGGGGCATTTCCTGAATCTTTCTTTGGATTCCCCTCACCACAGGATGAGGTCTATAGTTTTGAGGGCTTGGCGGTCTCGATTGGCTTCTTGGTTCGAGGCACCACCGCCAACTCTTCACTATCATTTTCTTCGTCACCCGGGGAATCGTGGGCCTAATCTGCGTCTAAATGAGCAAATCTCTTCCGCAGCCTTTGTGTAAGGGTTTTCTTGTCTTGAGGGTCTTCAGCCTTCGTAACTCTCTTTCTTTTGTTGTCTTTACCTAATTTCGGAATCGGGGACTCGATATCTTTCCTGGGCGGGGGTGGCCTAATTTCGGAGGCATATCCGAGGCTTGCACAAGTAAATATGAATAAGTTGATGCCATCAAATGAAAAATATCCAAAACATGGAGAAAACACTTACCATGATGCTTGGCCTCCCATTTGCCCCTCGATAAATCACGCAATTTGCGCTCATCATACGAGGAGGTCGCGGCCAACTTTCGAACCCAGTCCTCGAGGTCGGGGACAACATGAGGTGTCCAAGCAAAAACTGCAAAAAAGATAAGAATATTATGAGATGCGAAAGCAGAGTATGTATGGATATCAGGAAGAAGAACTCCACTTACTATTAAAATTCCATCTCTCGGGGAACGACATTTTGTCGCGGGGGATGACATTCGACGTCCTTACTCTGATAAAGCGACTCATCCAGCCTCGATCTTTGTCTTCATCATTGCTAGCAAAGAATGCTTTCTTTGTTTGACGTTGCAGCTTGATGAGCCTTTGGAACAGCTTGGGCCGATATAACCGAATAAGATGGCTGAGGGTGAACTCCAACCCCTCGGTCTTTCTGGAAAAGCAGCGCCAGCATGATCACGATGCGCCATAAGGAGGGATGGATCTGATCGAGGGTCACCTCGTATGTTTTACAGAAGTTGATCACTACAGGATCGAGGGGACCCAATGTGAAGGGATGAGTGTAAACACTTAAAAAAACCCTCCACATGGGTAGTGATACTCTCCTCGGGGCCTGAGATCTGAACCACGGCCTCATCTCCCCAACCAAAGTCCTTGTTCATTTCTTTGAGGTACTTCTCCGATATTAAACTGATGTATCGAGATGCATGCTCACATCGTCGTGGGACATCAGGGGAATTTTCAATATTGAAGTCATTCTTAATCACGCAAGGGCCCGGGGCGATTTCTTCAAGAGTCGGCGGCGCCACCAGTTTGGTCGCGGGATGTAGAAGAAGATGACACTTTATCTTTTTTGGGAACTGATTTGGAAGTTTTAGCCATGACTCTAAGCTAAAGGGTATGTACAGTGGCAAAATGTGGTGTTTTACAAGATGATTATAAGAAGAGACGAAGAAGTGAAAGATGAGATAAAAGAGTAAAGTTTTTCATTCAAAGAAATGGCCTCATATTAGTAGAAGGGCGATGACGGTTCAGCGGCGCTAGTGGCCGACCAGTACTAGCGTGCATTTATATTTTGGGGAAGCGAACCGACAAGATGTTTCAGTCACTTTGAGTGCCTATGTCATGGGAATGACATCATCATTATAGACTCTGGAGGATCGAGGTTCAAATCGTTTCTTATCATTTTATTATAATAAACGCGAGGACTATCTGTATACGGTCAAAATCATACGCCTCCGATTTATAGGCTCGAGGGTCTGTCCTAGGCCGAAATTCGGGCGAGGTCGAGTTCGAGATCGGTGGACCATACTCGAGCTCGAAGACAAAGTGCAATGCCCGGAGATAGGAGTACGAGGAATATCAAGGCCAAGTATGCTCGACCCTGAAATAGTATCGTTGTGGATTTGTAACAGAATAAGCTAGATTCTTGCCACGTCCTTAAGATCATGGCGTAAATCCCAGAATAGGATTGTACGACTCCGTACTAGGCAGTTAGACAGTTGTATCAGGAATATTCATTACTATAAATAGAAATATTCCTTATTTAGGGTTCCCTATTATATAAAGAGGACCTTAATCATTTGTAAGATCATCTAATCATTGAGCAAAAAATATACTTCCTGCTTTTTGCCTACTGTTCATCAGAATTGTCCTTTACATTTATTGTTCTTACTTTATTGCTCTTAATCTATCTCGAGGTCACTAAGCTCAAGGTCACTACTGCTGAGTAACATTGATTTGATTCGCTTATTTCTTTCATTTCTACTTCATATTTCTTGATTATTAATTGGTATTGAACTAAATCGCATATCTTTAAAATCACAAATCCAGTTTATCTGTTACTCATATTTTCGAGGTAAATAAAACTGAATATGAAAAATATTGAATCGAAATGGTTAAAAACCGTATCAAACTGACCCCTCCCCCCTCTCTATATATATAAAACTCAAATCTTCCTTCTTCTTTTTTCCCTTTCTGATAATAAAACTCGTACTTCTGATACTACAACAACAACATACCCAATAATATCCCACATCGTGGGATTTGGGGAGGGTAGTGTGTACGCAGACCTTACCCCTATCTTATGAGGATAGAGAAGCTGTTTCAGTAGACCCTTGGCAACTTTTGATACTCTTTTTTTTTAATAAGTACTTTATATTCTTTTCTCTAAAACAAAGGTAGAAGGACAGTGATTAAATTAATTACATATTCTGTTTCTTTTTTCCTTATGTTTTCAAGTATTGCGACAAGCTAACTGAAGCAGTAAAGTTTTGTTTTGATATCAATTATATAAATATATTCTTAAAAAAAAAACGTAAGGCCTCTCATTAAATATAGCCTATTTTTTTTTGTTGCAGCTATAATAATGTCAAATCATTTTCTAAGATAATAAAAGAACTGTCATTTTGATTATTAGAAGAACATAGCACTTCCTACTTCGCTGCTTATAAAAATGTTTTTAATTACTATATTTCTCAAACCTTCTCAACATCATCACGTTGGCTGCTGCTTTAATCAAAGTTGCTAAACTAATGTAATATTTCAATCTTGCAGAAGCCGTATGTGGGACCCTTAATTGTCGTTCGTAAACGTGTTACATTTTTTTCTTTTTGACTAGTGCATTATCTTAATATTCCAATTATTGTGCAGACATCACTTCTTGTTAATACTCATAAAATAATTTTATAATTAGGATAGTGTAGCAGAATTGACTTTGTATATATGTTAGCTAAACAATGGAATCAAGAAACCTATTTGTGGGTTCGAGTCATCGTGAAAGAGAAGTGTGAAAACACTATAGATCCTCCTAATTTGGGAGGGGTTTAAAAAAAAATCTATTCGTAGTTCTTCTTCTTCTTTTTTTTTTTTAAAATTAATTTTTGTCTTCTTTCTTTGGTATGTACAATCTCTTTATATGCAATGACAAATTGACAAGGTAATTTATTTTTACATGCATGATTTGTGTAGTTTTTTTTATTATAGCATTATAGCTATCATATTTACCGATCTACCATATTATCATAGATATTTATTAGTAATGACCTAATAAATTATCTAAATGTGTACAAAAATTTTACACAATGCAATCTATATAATTTACTCTTTATCTTGCCATCTTGGCATTCTTCAAGTTGATATTTTTTACCTACAGGATTTGACGATAGTTGAATAGGGTAAAATACGTTATGTTACGTGACCGTCCAAAAAAGATATGTGGAACCTAAGACGGGGGAATGTCCAAGATCGAAGGCAACTGTTCCGTCTGTCATCGGAGAGAATAACGCTGATAAGGATGTAATAAATGCTCCTCGCCCCATAGCATTTAATAGGGAGTATTCCATGGTATTAAATACGATTAGCCTTTACAAGAAATTTAACATTTATGCTCACCGTTACATCTTCATCAATGACCTTCACAATTGACATTAAAGAGGGGCATGATCATAAGACCTTCTTCCCTAGATGTAGCTATAAATAATGAGCTCAGCTATCATTGTAAAGGACATAAATTTTCTGGCAAACTGACACTACATTCTACACAAAGCTTAATACAATCATACTTTCTCGCCTTTTGATTTCATTATTGTTGTGCCCGGAAATTTTGTTCCTGAAAATGTTGTTTTTGTCGTTTCATCTACATTTAAAGCTAATTATTGCACAATTCTTTGATTATTTTATTATCTCAAGTTTAAATTAGTTCACTTGTATAGAAACCACATATAAATTTAACTGCACCGTTTTACGAGTACACAGTTTGGCACCTACTGCGGGACCTAGACAGCCGTGCAATTAAATTGATCCTTGGCTTTTTTACAACTGTGTTTTAATTATTTTGTCTTAGAAAAATCTTAAGAAATGGCAGATAACACTGTTAACTACACGCACAACCCCGAGATCGAGGAGATCAGGATTATTTCGAGGACTTAATTAGTGACATCCAAAACGAGGGGAATGGCGCCATACATGTGCATGATAGGAAATATCCTCGAAAGGTTCGGGAGACAACTCCCAATGTTGCTGATGGGGAACATGTCGTTGACGCGTTAAGGGTCTTGCAAGAGCAACAAGCGATCATTCTAGGCCATCTCAAACGACAGGATAAGGTTATGACAAAGTTGAAGCAGGCACTGCCGGGGGCTTCGAATAATGTAAACAGACGAGCTCTAATTCTTCTTGGTATTTTGCAAACCAAACAACACAGAGGGTTGAAAACAACACTCTCAGGGGCGAAGTTGGAGCTGGGGAAAGCAAATCCGACTTAATAGCGAGAATGATCCTTTCAAGAATGAACTTTTACGATTTATGAGGGAAGTGAATGCCCGCATGGATCAAATTCCGGGTGCGCCACCAATTCTAAAAGGCCCAGATTCAAAAAAGTATACTCAATTGCCATAAAAGCCAAGTGCGACACTAGAATTAATCCCGAAGCGGTTGAAAATGCCTGAAGTGCCAAAATATGACGGAACTTCAGACCCTCAGGAGCATATTACCACCTACACAATGGCGGTGAAGGGAAATGAATTAGATTCTCATGAAATTGAATCTGTGTTGCTAAAGAAATTTGGAGAAACTCTCATAGGGGGAGCCCTGATGTGGTATTCGTTATTACCCGAGCACTCCAAAGATTCCTTTGAAATGTTCACGCACTCTTTCATCAAGGCTCATACTGGGGTCAGAAAAGTACATGGCCGAAAGGCCGACATATTCTGGATTGCGCAAAGAGAGTCTTAGTTACTACGAGAATTCGTTACCCGATTCCAGAAGGAAAGAATGTTGCTCCCGGCTGTCCCGGATAAATGGACAGTTGAAGCATTCACCAAGGGATTGAATGACAGTTGAAGCATTCACCAAGCATTCCCCCAAACTCTACGAAATGATGCTTGAGTTTCAAACAACAAGTTAGGCGGATGTCTGCAACCGGTACGAGTCAAAAATAAGGATCGAGGATGATCAGATTGGCTTTCCATCCTCAACCAAAGGACGGGAGAAGAACACAAAAAAATAAAAGGATGATTATGACACGAACAAATGGAATTTGAGGGGCCAATTTTTTCCTACGAACGGACTGAAGGCCGTGACAAAGGCTTCCGGACAGCGGACAGGTTCGCATTGACAGGAGGACAGATCGCGATCGAAATAATAGATCATTGTAGGATAAAGAAACAACAGGGTCACATGATCCTTCTTACCCCAAGTTATCGGAATACAACTTCAACTTTAGTATAATGGAATTGGTGTTAGCCATGATAAACATAAAAGAGGCACGATTCTCGACCAATAAGATCTGATCCCATCCAGAGGGATTCTAACTTATGGTGTGAATACCATGGGATGAATGGCCACCGGATAGGGGATTGCCAACATCTCCGGGAGGAAGTGGCAACATTGTTGAAGAACGATCGCCTCAGAGAATTATTAAGTTACCAAGCTAAGAACAATTAATGTCGAAATCGGGACAACGTGGAACCTTCAAAAGTAGGAGAAGATCCCCCACGGCAAACAATCAACATGATATTTGGAGGGAATGAGATAAATGGGGTCACCTTCTCGATAGCAAAGAAGACGAAAGTGTCAATACCTTATTGTAAAAGGCTCCGGGAAGACGATCAGTTTTACGGAAGAGGACGCAGACGGATTGCTGCTACCACACAACGACTCTCTAGTAATTTCTTTAAATATGCTAGATTTTAAAATTAAACGTGTTCTAGTGGATCCAGGAAGTTTGGCTAATATCATACAATGGAGAGTATTGGAGCAAGCTAAACTCATCGGAAGCATCATTTCGGCCACAAAGATCCTCGCTGGATTCAGCCTCGCAAACGTGGCGACCTGGGGAGAAAATTTATTACTCACGAATGCTGAAGGAGTAATGAAAATAATTCTTTTTGAAGTGGTATATGGTGATATGGGATACAATATCATTCTGGGAAGACCTTGGATGCACGAGATGAAAGCTATACCATCAACATATCATCAAATGCTGAAGTTTCCAATGGCCGAGGGAATTAAGTAGATAAGGGGTGATCAACCGGCAGCGAGGGAGATGAATGCGATTTTAATCTCTAGTGGCAAAGGAATGGAACACGTGACATAGCAATTACAGAAACCAGCACCTACTTCCGAACTAGAAGAAGTTAGCACGGGGACAGATGTGTCAGAATATTATCAGGTGGCAAGACTTTTCCAAGTTCCAGAAGAGAGAATCCACAGTGGGAGAACTAGAGCAAGTTGCATTGTTCGAAGAATTCCTAGAAAGGAAATTCCACTTGGGAACGGGACTAAACCTGGAGCTCAGGTATGATTTTATTGAATTCCTTAAATCTAATGCCAATTGTTTTGCATGGTCACATGAGGATATGACAGGTATTCCGACGGAGGTGGCCGTGTACAAGTTAATCTTGGATCCCAACGTACCTCTGGTAAGACAAAAGAAATGTCCTATTGCCGAATCCAGGAATAAATTCGTCAAAGAAGAGGTAACCCGCTTACTTAATATCATTTCAATCCGAGAGGTAAGATATCCAGATTGGCTAGCCAATTTAGTAGTAGTTCCTAAGAAGAACAATAAATTTTATATGTGTGTAGAATATAAAGATCTTAATAAGGTGTGCCTGAAGGACTCGTTTCCACTACCAAATATCGATCAAATGAATGATGCCATGGTCGGGCAGGAGTTAATGAGTTTCCTCGATGCTTATTCTGGGTACAACCAAATTAATATGAATCCAAAAGATCAGGAAAAGACTTTGTTTATAATGAATTTCAGTACATATTGTTACAATGTGACGCCCTTCGGGTTGAAAAATGCTGGAGTCACTTATCAACGACTCGTGAACAGGATGTTTGAAATCAAATAGGAAAAACTATGGAAGTTTTTATAGACAATATGCTCGCTAAGTCTCTGAATGCAGGTGATCATCTTAAACATATACAAGAAACTTTTGACATCTTGAGGAAGCATAATATGAAACTTAATCCCGAGAAATACGCGTTCGGAGTTAACTCTGATAAGTTTCTGGGATTTTTTGTCTCACAAAGAGGAATTAAGGTAAACCCCGATAAAATCTAGGCCTTAGAAGACATCCGAACCAATTGTCAAACGTAAATGGATTCGGGCTCTGAATATTCTTAATCACACCTTCGGGGGAACCCCTAAGGCAAGCCTTGAGAACGGTCCCTTTAACTAAAAATGATGCAGAGTATGAAGCTTTGATTGTAGGGCTCGAATTGGCCTAGGGACTTGACTACGAGGTCATCAAAATCAAATGCGACTCACAGCTGGTGATAAATTAGGTCTATAGGATCTTCAAAACCAAAGAGGAGCGCATGTAACAATACGTGGTGTAAGTCCAAGCTCTATTGACGTGATTCCAGGAGTGGTAAATTACTCATATTCGAAGGGAAGATAACGTAGAATCATACGCATTGGCAAACTTAGGATCATCGACAGAAATAAAGGGATCGGAGTCCGGAGTGGTAGTACAACTGATGAACTCAGTCCTATATGGGGATTGTTACAATGAGGTGAATTCGACTAATTTGGTTCGGGACTGGAGAAATGAAATTATCGATTATCTCAAGCACGAGAAGTTGCGAGAGGACCCCAAAGCATCCCCAACGCTGCACACCAAAGCAACATAATATATCTTCGAGAGAGGCCAATTATATAGAAAATGTTTCCAAGCCTCACTGGACCGATGCTTAGCGGCATCCAAATCTAACTATTAGCATGTTTGGCCAAGCTTCTTTTTGGATAAAAGTGTTTCTTTTTTTTTCGCCAAAAGCACTTTTGGCCAAGAATTGAGGTGTTTGGCCAAGCTTTTGGAAGGAAAAAAATTGCTTTTGAGGAGAAACAGAAGCATTTTTGGAGAAGCAGAAAAAAGTAGCTTCTCTCCAAAAGTACTTTTTTTAGAAGAACTTTTGAGAAAAATACACTTAGAAGTCGTTTTTTAAAGCTTGGCCAAACACTAATCGCTGCTCATAAATGATTTTTAAACTAATTAGCCAAACACAAACTGTTTCTCACCAAAAGTACTTTTGAGAAACGCACTTTTGAAAAAGAGCACTTCTCAAAATAAGCTGATTTTTTATGCTTGGCCAAATAGGCTATATGTCATGAGAGAAGTCCACAAAGGGATATGCGACAACCATTTGGGCGCAGATTCCTTGGTGCTGAAGTTGGTAAGGGCAAGATATTACTGGCCCCGCATGGAACAAGATGCCAAAGACTTCGTACGGAAATGTGATAAATGTTAATTCTATGCCCTGCTGGCGTGCATCAACCAGCAGAACCTTTGCATTTGGTTCTGTCCCCATGGCCGTTCATGAAACAAGGGATGGACATCGTTGGACTACTGCCATCGGCTCCTAGAAAGGTAACATTTCTTTTTTTTTTGACTGGCTATTTTTCTAAATTTGTGGAAGCATGTCTTTATCAGAAGATCGGAGAACACAAAGTGGTCGATTTCTTGTGGGAAAATATAACTTGTAGGCTCGAAATACCAAAAGAGATAGAAAACGACAATGGACCACAGTTTATCGCTGCAAAGCTTACAAAGCTCCCCAAAGATTTAAAAATAAAAAGGATCACATCTTCACCCTATCATTCGAGCACAAACGGTAAAGTAGAGTCAACGAACAAAGTGATTATTCAAAACCTCAAGAAAAGGTTGGAAGCGAATAAAGGTAATTTGCCTGAGGAATTACCCGAAGTTTTATGGGCATACTGAACAACGGCCAAGTTGAGCATAGGGGAAACTCATTTTTCTCTTTTGTACGGTGCAGAAGCTTTAATCCCAGTGGAAGTGGGTGAACCTACCTTGAGATATTTCCAGGCAGATAAATAATCGAACAACGAAGCAATGTTCGCCAACTTGGAGCTGCTCGATGAATACAGGGACTTGGCGTATGTAAGAATGGCAGGTCAAAAGTAGAGAATGGTGTAGTATTATAATCGAAGAGCCAACCTCCGTTATTTCAAAGTAGGAGATTTGGTCCAAGAAAAGTAACTTAATATACCCGGGAGCTCAATACGGGGAAGCTAGGTCCAACATAGGAAGGCCCTTACCGGGTTTCAGTTATCACCGGGAAAGGTTCATACAAAATGGAAAACCAGAATGGATAAAAGGTGCCCATCAATTGGAACGTGGCGAGCCTCAAAAGATATTATTGCTGATAAACATTATCCAATCAAAAAGTATATGCTGCACACTTTTTCCCTTCGTTTAGTTTTTGTGTCAATTAGGTTTTTCTGGCAAGGTTTTTAATGAGACAGCGATAGAAAGCATACTACGAAGATGGCAACAATAAGACCTTTAATAGCAAGGATCCACTCGAGGACGGTCAGATAATCTTTTGTTCTATAGCAAATTCCCACCAGAAAGTTAAGTTTGCTATTGAGCAAAGGTTACCCGACCGTCCACGAGCACAACCACTAGAGGGTTGTTAGATAGCCTTTTGCTCGAAAGCATAGATTCCCAAGGAGAAGTAAAATATGTTACTAAGTTAAGGATTATCTAGCAATTCATTAGTGGAGTCTTTGAAGATACAAGACTTCCAGTGTTCTAATTCGCATTCGAATAATTGGGGGAGGGGGGGGAAGGGGGAATAATATGAGAACACGACAAAAATGACTACCATGTCGACTGGGAAACAAAAAACGGAAACAAAATTGCATCATCGGGACTAAGGACTGTGCGGCCAGCCCCGTAGAAACAAGTTGTACAAGATAGCCACAAGTAATGGCAATTTCTTTTCAGCATAGCAAATGATTATGTAATTTTAAAAATATAAGAAATTAAATGAAATGAAATTCTTTTATTTTTATCTTATTTCTTGTCTGAACGATGAATTAACTTTGTCATTTGAAAGTTAAACAAGTACTTCAAATGCTAGTGTCGTAAAGAATATGAGACATCCTCTTCAAGAGCACCATAAATATAAGAGGGCCCTCTCTTATGAAAACCCTCACGTTAAAGGGTTTGTTTCAGAAGAATTTATGCATGGAATCAAAATACCTTCGGGGAAAAATACACCCGAGGACACATACGAAAGGATGCAAACAGTAAACTTGCACAAATACTTATAGAAGCCCTCATGAAAAAGGGTTGATGCCTGGAACCAAAATGTTTTTGGGAAAAATACATCCAAGGCTACACGTAATAAGACGTAAATAGGAAAACTTTCACAAAGTCCTTAAGCAAACGGAAGAAAATTTAAAGATTAAAAACTTGCATGGGTATTCAAAAGGAAGTAAGACTCAAACAATACTTGAGCAAAAAGATTACTTTATTTACAAAAACATGCCAAAATTCACAGGTACAAGAATTGGAAAAAGAAAATAAAAGCTAAACTACAGTATCTCCGAAACCAGGAGGAAGAGAAGTATTCGTGCCCCCGGGAGAAGTAGATGTATCGACCGATGGCTTGACATTTTCACTAGGTTGGCTTTTAGCATCATCGTCCTCCAATTCTTCTTCAGTTCCTGAGAACTCGGAACCAGAACCAGAAGGACCGGGAGCATCAGGCAACGCTGGGAGTCCATTTTTAGTAGCTAACTCAAGCTCACGGCCTTAGCAATTTTGGAATAAATCAATGATACTATCTTTGGCCTCTTCCAAGGTTTTTCTCCTCATGCTGTACATAGCATAAATTTTCTCCACAACCACACAAGTTGTTTGGGGCAAGTTTTGCCCCCGTAGAAGCAAGCTCTTTAGTTTTGGGATTCAAGGTTGCCTACAAATTATTCAATCTTTCAGCGGAGGTAGCCTCACGATCGGATGCAACAAGAACAACATTATGAACTTCAACCCATTTAGCTTCCTCAAATTGAACTCTCACCGGGGCGATATTTTGGCTAAGGGTTTCAACTTCTTGCTTGCTTTGCTGTAAATGAGCTTCAAATACAATGTCTCAGTGGCCTTGGCTTCCAGTTTCGAGAAGTGAGCGACATTTTGCTCCCGCTCTACCAAAAGTTGATCCCGTGCAAAAGTAATTTCTTCGTTCTCACGAATTAACCTCTGAAGGCCCTCAAAAGCAAGAAATTTGGCCTACAAAGCAAGAAAGGTAAAACTCAGAATACGTTCATAAAAAATAGAAGAAACAATAAAGGAAGAGAGGAACGTGCCGCTGCGGCATTATGCATGGCGTTGTTCAACAAACACTCTCACGAAAGAGTGTTTTCCAATCTTTTTCCAATCTT
The DNA here is from genome assembly GCA_026770625.1 of Nicotiana glauca. Lineage (NCBI taxonomy): Eukaryota > Viridiplantae > Streptophyta > Magnoliopsida > Solanales > Solanaceae > Nicotiana > Nicotiana glauca. The sequence continues at coordinate 65,266 of MU769633.1, forward strand.
TCTCTAAAGCCAAAGGCTTCAGATAATTAGCAAGATCCACTGGTCGGGATAGCAAGTTGCATCCATTATAGATCTAAAGAGTAACATTCCTCCTCCTTTGTGGATCTTCAGAAGGGGCAACATAATTTTGCCCCAAGATCCCATGAACCGGGGACTGGGGAAGAGGAATACATTCTTCATGGTCAGATGCGGTCGGTGGAGATGATGTAGCAGTTGCTGGTGTTGGTGAAGATGGACATGAAGCTGATGGAGTTGAAGAATGAGAAGTAGCTGCATCAAATGTGGTGTTGGTTGTTGGATGCTCGCCAACCAAAGACGGCAGGGACTCGGTACTCAACCCCGCAATACCGGTCACAGCAATTGGACCCAAAAATGAGTTGGTATTTTCCACTAAATCAAACTCCCCCCCAAAGTGTCGAGGCGTCATCCTCGATTGGTGTAACTAACTCAACAAATTGAGCATTCTATTGAGTTAATGATGAATGATTCCTTCTGTGTAGATAAGCACCATCATTACTAGCTTCTCCATCATCGTCGATCATCACGGTGTGAATGACCACCCGGAAGGAGGCCTAATAATCACAACTTCCGAAGATGACTCGGGGGAAATAGTCTTTGCCTCTTATTCTTTTCCGAAGAACACTTTCTTTTTGGTTGTTTGTTCTTCGTCCAGGGACTCCATGGTAAAACACTTGTGCTTGGAGTAGGACAGGAGACACCTGTTTGAGTAAGCACCTCCTGAAGCAGCCTCGTCGTATCAGCAGGATCAACTAAGATGTCCTCCTCGGGGACAGCAATAGAGCCTGCAGGTAGACCTGATTTCAAGAGAAAGATAGAAGGGATTAATCAAGTTTTTCACATGAAAACTTAAAACTAGTTGAGTTTGAATTACCATGAGTTTTGTCCTTCCACCCATATTTAAGGGATAGTTCTTTCCACAAATGAGTTTAGGGCGTCATAACATCCAAAATCTTCTGAACCCACTGGTCTAAACCTTCAACCACCGATGGGGTCCATCGGGTTGCTGAAATAAGCAAATGATGAAGGATAAATATGGTTGTAGAAGAATATTTAGTAAAAGGAAATATTAAACAAAGATCTTACGAGTGCAGTTCCAAGCGGCCGAAAATGATGAAGTTGTTGCTGGGACGATGTCGTTTGTAGAAATTGCAACAAATCGTTTCATCCACCCACAGTTGTTTTCATCATCCATGATAAATAATAGAGAATGGTGGCCACGTTTGCAGAGGTTTATCATTCCCACGGAAGATCTTGGGAGAGTACAGATTCATCACATGAGCTAAGGTTAACTCTTCTCCAGTATCCTAGAATAGACGCCAAAGGCAAGCAACCATCCTCCACACAGAAGGACTTACTTATTCCAAACACACTTGTTAACAGAGGAAAAAATCCGCAATCACAGAATCAAACTCTCCGCTCAAAGAAAACGCACCCAAAGTTTGGATACATCTAGAAATATATAAAACCATCTTTGGGTAGGGTCACTCGCACCGATAGATCAAGAGCAATAATATCCAAATGGGCAGCGACAGTCTTCCTTCACAATTCGAATGCTGGAAAGACAGATGGAGGAATGGTACCTACTGATGGTCCATGTACGAGAGTTAGCAGTAGGGATTTTTCTTCGAAGTCTTTTGTGGTAATAAGACTTCTAGTAATAATGGAGCCCAATGTTGGAGGAACAGAGTCCTCGGCCTTGTTCTTGTTCTTTGAAGAACTGGTGCTCTTTGAGGAAGAAGCCATTGTATGAAAGAAGGGGAAGGTTTTTTATTTGAAGATAGTTAGAAAAAAGATGGAGAACAAAGATGCAAGTCAAATAAGGGAAGCTTGGAAAATTATGGAGTATAAAAGTGAAAGTTAATGCGTATAAGCAAAAGTTCTGATGAATAAATTCATGGCCCTGATTACCTCGACAATCGGCAAAAGCTATGCTGAAACGTGGGATGACGCGTGTTCGGGGCATTAAATACAGAGAGACGTGCGTCTAATTAACCGTCAGAATCTTTCAGATGGAGTTATAGTAATTCCCGCCAAAAGAATATTTATGTCAACTTCCTAGTAACACAAATTTATGTCACCGAAAAGCAGGGTGACTATTCTTATAGGGTAAAATATGATATGCCACGTGGCCATCCAAAACAAGGACATGTGGAACCTAAGACGGGGGGAATATCCAAGACCGAAGGCAATTGTTGTGTCTGTCACCAGTGAGAATAATTCTCATAAGGATATAATAAATACTCCTCGATCGGTATAATTTAATAAGGAATATTCACGGTATTAAATACGACCGCCCGTTATAAGAATTTGACATTTATGCTCACTGTTACATCTTTATCTATGACCCTCATAATTGATATTAAAGAGGGGCATGATCCTAGGACCTCCTTTCCTAGACGTAGCTATAAATAATGAGCTCAGCTATCATTGTAAAGCACAAAGTTTCTGGCAAACTTACACTACAGTCTATACAAAACTTAATGCAATCTTACTTTCTCGCTTTTTGATTTCATTATTGTTGTGCCCGGAAACCTTATTTCCGAAACTATTATTTCTGCCATTTCATCTACATTTTAAGGCTAAGTATTGCATAATTATTCGATTATTTTATTATTTTAGGATCAAATTAGTTCACTTGTCTAAAAATAATGTATAAATTCAACTTTACCATTTTTCGGGTAAACAATAGTATTCTTGTAATTCGATAATAGGTTGCACTAGGGATCAACACTTAGTCCGTACTGATTTATTTTGGTAATGAATAAATTAACACAACATATTCAAGGGGAGGCACCATTGTGCATGCAGATGATATTGTACTGATTGACGAGACATGAGACGGTGTTAACACTAGGCTGAGATTTTTGGAGATAGAGCTTGGAGTCCAAGAGTAATTTCAAGTTGAGTAGAACTAGGACATGTACTTGAAATACAAATTTAGTGACGTAACTCATGAGGCTAACATGGAAGTGATGCTTCATATACAACTTCCTGAAGAGTAGAAGTTTCAAGTATTTCGGGTCAATAATCCAAGGTAATAGGAAAATCAACGATGATGTGATACATTGTATTGGAGCGCGTTGGATGAAATGGAGGCTTGCATTTGGTGTCTTGTGTGATAAGAATGTGTCGCCAAAACTTAAAGGTAAGTTAGATAAAGTGGTTATTAGACCGACTATGTTGTATGGGGCAAAGTGTTGGCTAATCAAGAACTCCTATGTCTAGAAGATGAAAGTAGCGAAAATGAGATTGCTGAGATGGATTTGTAAGCATACTAGTAGAGATAAAATTAGGAATGAAGATATTCGGGATAAGGTAGGAGTAGCTTCCTGGTGGACAAAATGCGGGAAACGAGGCCGAGAATGTTCGAACATGTGAAGAGGAGATGCCCCCAATGAGAAGGTGTGAGAGGTTGGCCATAACGGGTTTGAGGTTGAGGTAGGCCAAAAAATTATTAGGGAAAGTGATAAGGCAAGACACATCACATCTGCAGCTTACCGATAACATGACTCTTGATAGAAGGATGTAGAGATCAAGAATTAGGGTAGATGGTTAGTAGATAGTCAAATGTATTTCTTTTCCGTATCTATAACATTAATATTATTTTCGTATTTGCTTGTAATTAGATATCTATTACTAACAATTATTTCTTTTGCATAGATTATATTGTTATCTTGATGTTGTTCCTGCGTCTTGTCCTGCTTCTTTTATATGGCTTCTCCGTAACTATTCCTCTTTTCAATAATGCTATAATTATGCTTTTGCTGTTGAGTGTCTATTTAAAACAACCCACTATCTTTCCAAGGTGGGGTCAAAGTCTTCATGTTACACTACCCCTAGACCCCACTTACTTTTTTTTTTTTACTGGATTTATTTGGTTTATTCTTGTGATTTGACGGTTTGACTTTTTTCATCACTGAAATGTAAAAGCAAAGACCATTACACTCACTGGATCAGACAAATAGAATAATTTTCAAAGTCATGTGTACGGGTAAGATAGCTCAATATGATTAAAAACACAATTTTCACGTTTCACGTTGAAGTTTTTTATAACAGAATAACGTTGGCATTTAGTAACTTGTAAAGGGTTTTGAGGAATGATTATTTTCAACAAAAATATATAGAGGAGGCAAATGAGTCAAGGAATAATAAATAAAACTCCAGAATTCAATTATGAGTGCCACCCTTTTCAACAAAATTAAACCAACTACATATGAACGAAAGTTTCTATCATGTGAATTACTAGCCATTTAGTTCTTATCTTCGACAACAACAACGTCCTAGTAAAATCTCACTAATTAATGGGGTATGAGAAGGATGTTTGACCAAAAGATGTCAAAACCTTTTTGATTAAATCAATTAATGAAGATGAAGAGGTAAATCGTAGTCAAATACAATAAACTTCAGATCCATAAGCAAAGTAGAAAATAATGCATAATATGAAATAGGGGAGATCAATCTTATTGAGGTTTTTTATTTCTTCTCTCACTAATCGATAGAGATGACTGTTTTACATAATCAACGAAAGATTTCTTTTTCTTCTTTTTGCTAAGAAGATTATAGAGGAAAGGAAAGAGAGAGAAAAAAGCCCCCCATTTCTAGGAAGGTTCCCCCTTATGTATAGTTGTGGAATCCTTGCTACGTTCTTGGGTTAATACACTTTTATATCACGTCCGCTTTTGTCGTCCCCTGACTATTGTTCTTTGATTTGGTGGGCATTATGAGTACGGGGTTTGGAACAAATCATGTCGTCTTCCACTGCCTTGCTTCTTGGACGAGATCTCGGTTAGATCGACCGCAACAGTCAGATTTTGACCAATACAGTTAGTCCATCCGTTTGCGGGGGTCGTTTCCTGTCAGGCCTAGTAGACTGATAATGGTTTTTACATTTATAAGAGAAATATGACTACCTACCCCTTGGGTATGATCTTTAGATTTTGTACTTTTGGTCAAGATGATGCTCGATCACTTCTTTTTGGTCAGTACTTGAAATTTGTTCTTCTGTTTTTACAGCCGTGAAACTACCCCCTGCACCTGTTGATGGCATCCGCGAGGGGGTGAGCCCCATCCTCCCTTATACAGCGGGGTCCGCACATGGTCGTCGATCTATGAGAAATATGGATGCTAGCCCCTTATTGGTGAGTAATATCATTTTTGTTCGCTATTCTTCACCCTTTCTTTTTTTCTTAGTTTCTTATGTGATGTTCGTTGATGTCAGGGAGAGTTCGAAGAGCGAGGGCTCCTCTACTAGCTTTTTGTCAACCTACATCATCCGCTCGCCCTGCTTCAGTATCCATTGCTTGACCTTCGTCGAGGGTAGCTTCAATTGGACCTACGGCTGTGACCGTACGCATGGAGGCTACCCCTCGAACTGAGACTCCGACCCCGGTTACGTTCCTAGCGGGGGAATCTTCCTGTGCCGAAGAGGGAGAGAAGCGATCAAAGAGGCGGTGAGTGGAGTTTGAAATAGCTCCTTTGGCCGTGATACATCTAGAGGAAGACCTTCCCTTTATGGGATTTGAGGTAGGGGTTGATGCCATTCCGCCTGTGGAGACAGAGCTAGCCATTGTGTCTGCCCCATCGACGGAGATCATTGCCGCTATGATTGATCAGCAACCTGCAGTGAATGGGGGTTAGACTCTTGAGGCCGCTGTTACTATTTTGGACGGGCCTTCGTCCTCGGTGACTGGTCGTGCTTCATCCTCGGCCACAAATAGAGGAAAAGGTGTCGTGGTCGACGACTACGAATCTAAGTCTAATCTTGACCCTGATGATATTAGGATGTTTGAACAGGGTTTTACTCTTTCGGTGATTCATGCGAGAGGCCCATCCCATATTCTTGAGATCTAATCGGATATTAATCTCCTGGGAGACAGGGAGGGTCTGGTGCTGCAATTCGACATCTTGTGTCCTGCCGCTGAGAACAAGGCTCTTCGGAACGTTCCTGATATTGACTTGATGCATGAATTGGCCGCCATGGGCTTGAGGGTACGTTTCACCTTTATTTCACGTTCCTTTTATTTTTCTGGACGATATGGTCTTAACCCATCTTTTTATTTTTCAGACGTACATGGTGGAAATTGAGAGCGCTCGTAGGGTTGTCATTCGGGCCAAGATTTTCCTGAAGATGTTGGAGAAGTATCGGCGCCATCTCAATAAGTGTCGTGAGATGCACGAACGGCTAAGGAGAACCCTAGTGCTCAATCCCTCGGCGAGGAAATGGAGAAGAGGGACCAGCAATTGATGGAGGCTATTAGCAGAAGTAGCATGCTCAAGGAGCAACTTCGTGGAAAGGATGAAAAGCTTGAGTTAGGAAAAAGGGTTGCTGCAGAGTTGAATATCTTCAAGGGAAGCTGAGGTCGATGCAGTCTGAGATGGATCAGAATCTTATCAGGGTCGAGACGATGAGCGCAAAGTGGATGGGAAAATTGGTCGAGCTGGAGAAAAATGTTGCCGGATTGGAGAACATCGAGAGTGCCTGGTCATCGGCTTCGGCAAGGGCGGCGGATTTGGAGAAAACTATCTGCGTCCTCCAATTCGAGTAGGAACTGGAGAGGGCGACGACCATGCTAAGGGAGGGACTCTTGAGGAACGCATTAGAGAGATCGACTGGGAGGCATAGACCTTAGGGTACTAGGTCGGTGCTCTTGAGGCCGAAAAGGAGCAACTGTTGGCTCAAGTTGAATATTCCTCCGCCGTTGTTCCCCATTATTTGCACGAGCTTTGGGTTCATGCTGAAGCCCAGTGGGACATATACAAGAGTTTGTGGGAGGCAGGCAAGGTTACCGAGTCCGCATATGAAGGAGCACGGGCGAAGGCACGAGAGGCTCGTGTTAACTCTGGATAAGACTCTACGGCGCCTGAAGCTAATGAGGGCGCGGACGATGAGGGAGGATTTCCTGGAGATGGTGGTAGAGAGGGCGGCGGTGATGGTGCTGAGTGAAAGAATTACTGTCTTTGTCTATTTTTTTTTATTGTTTATTGTTTTTTCTTGGACTCCGTTGGTTTTAGCCATATGTAATATGCGGCTGTTTGCGCAGTAGCTTTGTATAAAGAGGAAAATTTCATTGTTATATGCCTCATGTACTTCTTTTCCTATTTTGCACTTCATAACTTAGGTGCAAAAAGTAGATTTCCGTGTGATGAGTTCCCGACACTTAAGGAGTTTAATGTCATATGGGTTAAGTAGAGCCTTGATGATGGCTTTAGCTGATGGGATGGTGCTTTCGGACTTGTGTCGAGGTGATATCCCATCATAGCCCGAATGGTACCGAACCCTTTTTCTAATAGTGACCTTAGCCATAGGGATGTTACTTTCGAGCTTATATTGAAGTATTATCCCGTCGTGAGTCCCAGTTTTCTTCAGCGATGGACTTTGGCTTTAAGGGTATTATTTCGAACTTTCGTCAAAATATTAACCCATCATTGTTCGATTGAAGTCGAACTCTTCCTTTTGGCGAAGGCCTTGGCCTTAAGGGTACTATTTCAAACTTTCGTCCAAATATTAACTCTTCGTCGTTCGATTGAGGTCAAACTCTTCTTTTTGGCGAAGACCCTTGGCCTTAAGGGTATTATTTCAAACTTTCGTCGAAATATTAACCCGTCGTTGTTCGATCGAGGTCGGACTCTTCTTTTTTGGCGGAAGCCCTTGGCCTTAAGGGTATTACTTCGAACTTTCGTCGAAATATTAATCCGTCGTTGTTCGATCAAGGTCGAACTCTTCTTTTTTGGTGAAGGCCCTTGGCCTTAAGGGTATTATTTCAAACATTCGTCAAAATATTATCCCGTCGTTGTTCGATTGAGGTCAAACTCTTCTTTTTTGGCGAAGGCCCTTGGCCTTGAGGGTGTTATTTCGAACTTTCATCGAATATTAACCGATCGTTGTTCGATCGAAGTCAAACTCTTCTTTTTGGCCAAGGCCCTTGGCCTTAAAGGTATTATTTTGAACTTTCGTCGAAATATTAAGCCTTCGTTGTTCAATCGAGGTCGAACTCTTCTTTTTGGCGAAGCCCCTTGGACTTAAGGGTATTATTTTAAACTTTCGTCGCAATATTAACCCATCGTGGTTCGATTGAGGTCAAACTCTTCTTTTTGGCGAAGGCCCTTGGCCTTAAGGGTATTATTTTGAACTTTTGTCGAAATATTAGCCCGTCGTTGTTCGATCGAGGTCGAACTTTTCTTTTTTAGCGAAGGCCCTTGGCCTTGAGGGTGTTATTTCGAACTTTTGTCAAAATATTAACTTGTTGCGAGTCCCAATTTTCCGGAGAGTTGGGTATCTTCTGGGGGAGTCCCCGTTTTTCTGATTTTATTTGCATAGGGGAGTGTGATGTCGGAGAGCAGAAAACGATGTTGCTATGCTCACACTCATTTTACACACATATTGGAGTTTTCCTGTCTAACCTTTTCGCTTTCCGGTCTGGAGGTGTTATTGGTGGGTGGGACAATGAATTACACTTTGACCTCGGGGAGTTTCCCCTTGTCGGCTCGGACATTAAGTCCCCGGGAGAGCTCTCTTGGGACACCTTCTTGGTGAGGGAGAGGGGTATCACTTAAGAGCTATCATTTCCTAGGAGTTGGGTTTGTCTGGTAGACGATATTTTGGTTGTTTTGTAGTAATTTTCCCTTCTTCAGTTAGGATGTTTCCTTGCTCGCTCGCTCGCGAGGCACTTTCATTCTCATTTGAGCAAACAGTAGAAGGTGGGCCGGGATGATATTCTCCTCATCCCGATCCGATGAGTTGGTGAACGAAAGTGGATATGTGTCGCTGCTCGCTTTGCTTAGCATTTCAATGGTTGATGGGGATGGTGTTTTCTGAATTCGGTAACCATATTCAGCTCTCTTTCCCTTCCTTTTTGTGCCTTTGTCCTGTGCAGGCAAGACTTGTTTTGGCTGGCTCGTGGGATGCTCGGTATTCGGGGGAGGATGTTGGTTGCAACTTCTGCTTGTATATATCATCATGATCTAGGTTGGTGTGTGAGGTTTACTTACTGTTCGTTTCAGAGACTAGGAAATTTTCAATAAGAAATCCCTACAGACGGCGCCAAATTATTTGACCAAAAGATACCGAAACCTTTTTGATTAAATCAATTAATGACGATGAAGAGGTAAATCTTAGTCAAACATAATAAACTCAAATCCATGAGAAAATTAGAAAATAATGCATAAGATGAAACAGGGGCGATCAATCTTATTGAGATTTTTCATTTCTTCTCTCACTAATCGATGGAGATGACTAATTTATATAATCAATGGAAGATTGCTTTTTCTTCTTTTTGCTAAGAAGATTACGGAGGAGAGGAAAGAGAGAGAAAAAGTGCCCCCTATTTTCTAGGAAGGTTCCCCCCATATATAGTTGTGGAATCCTTGCTACGTTCTTGGGTCAATGCACTTTCATACCACGTCTGCTTTCGTCGTCCCCTGACTATTGTTCTTTGACTTGGTTGTTATTATGAGTACGGGGTTTGGAACAAATCATGCCGTCTTCCACTGCCTTGCTGCTTGGACGAGACCTCGGTTGGATAGACCGCAGCAATCAGATTTTGACTAATACAAAGGGTAGTGTGTATGCAGACCTTACCCCTACCCCGAGAGAGTGGTGAGACTATTTCCGAAAGATCTTCAACTCAAGAAGATGAAAAGAGACAATATCATCACTACCAACAGATACCATTAAAAAAAATAACAGCATCATGAAAACCAAAAAATCGATTCAAAGCATTAGTTCTTATCTTCGTGTCATTGAAAAAATTGCTTCTTTATTTATTTATTTTTATTTTAGTTCTCCTTTGTCCCTGATATCTTGACTAGTCCACATCTCAACTAGATATAAAACAACAACAAAAACTGAGATTCAGCCACCATAAAATATACTTGTAATCATACTTGTCTCCTAAATAATTCTTTATCTTGCATTTGTTCAGCCACCATAAAATATACTTGTAATCATACTTGTCTCCTAAATAATTCTTTATCTTGCATTTGTCTTCTTCTTCTTCATTTTTTAATTTTTCTTGAGAATAAACAGTGTAGCATTATTGACTTTATGCAGATACGTAATCTAAATTTTTCTGCCGCAGCAAATAGCTAAACAATGGAATCAAGAAACCTTTCATTCTCTCTTTCTTCTATTATTCAATATTTTTTGTTTTCGAAAAGAAAAACATATCTTCTTTCTTAGGTATATATAATAATCTCTTTAATAAGTACAGATTAATGAAAACACCGAACAGTTTTAATAGAAACGTGTCAATGGTCAGATTGTGACAAGATAAAATTTTCTAGATTCTCCGCGTTTTCAAGATTCACGTTATATGCAATGACAATATGACTCTTTTATAAATATGATCTATATTAGATCCAAAATTTAAATTATATGAATTTAACTTTTAAAATTTTTATTATTGAACTCATTATATCTTTAAAGTTAAGGGTTCATATCTATAATTTATTGCGACTAGTGATTTTTTCAATATAAATTTATACTTCCAATGAAAGTTATGGATTCAATTGAATTTGATGTTATAGGACTACATACGCCCTTGATCTGTGTAGTTTATTCTATTACTATATTATAGTTATCATTTTTGCTAACCTATCAGTAATATATTATTATAAATATTTACTTGTCACGATCTTATAAATTATCTAAATATGTACATAATCTTTGCACAATCAATATATATATATATATATATATATATATATATATAATTTACTCTTCTTAACTTTATGTTGTCATCTTAGCATTTCTTCGAGTTGCATTTACCTAATCGGAGAGACAAGATTTGACAATAGGATTCTTGTGATTCGACAGTTTTGACTTTTTTTCATCACTGAAATGTGAAAGGAAGATTACACTCACTCAGGCTAAGAGAATAGTCTTCAAAGTGTTTACTAGTAAGATAGTTCAATATGATTACATCATTAAAACATTTATTTCACGTTTCATAGTGAATTTTACTATAACAATAACGTTGGCTTTTAGTAACTTGTAAAAGGAGTTTACAACAATAACAACCCATTGAGATCCCACGAGTGAGATTTGGAGAGGGTAGTGTATACGCAGACCTTACCCCTACTCCGGAGGAGTAGAGAGATTGTTTTCGGTAGACCTTTGGCACAAGAAGGAAAAAGACAGTGTATCAGTAACAACAAAAGAATCCAGAAAGATAACACCAGCAATGCAATAACCAAAAAATAGAGAGCAAAGTGATAACATTAAGCAGTTTGAGGAGTTTGAGGAATGATAATTTACAATATTCATATGTTTTTCTTTTCATGACAATGGCGCTCGGATCGATCACGTATACTTCAACAATTTAACCAAGTATTGCTATCCTCCACCAACACATGTACCAAGTAACTCTATCCACCAATGGTAGGCTAGAAATTCGTATTTTAGCCACAGTATTGCACTTTAGTTAATGCATTTTACATGTGTTTGAGCTTAAATAATAGTAGTGGATTATACTTCTTACGTGTTTATGCGTTGCAAGAAATGATTATGAGCTATTAAGGTAATTTGGAGCAAAATCAAATAAGTTGGAGCTATGAAGTCTGAGTAGGAGCCCAAGAAATTAAGCCAGGATCATGTTCGGCGGTCGAGGACCAAGTCTAGATGTCAAAAGTGGACAAAACTATTTACTCTGAGAAAACCTCACAGCCGAGCCGCATGGGGCGCGACGCGACAGTGTAAACTAGGGTCTGAAAGGCTTTTGCATGGTCTCTGAATTTCCTCACAAGTGCGCCGTGGTGTACAAAATTATCAGAGTAATTTTCTATTTCGGCTAGGAAAGGATAGTTTCTTCCGGGCTTGTTTCTACAAGGTATAAATATACCAAAAATACGATTTTTGGAGGACTTTTGACCTGCGAAAGATTGGAGAACCAACTAAGACAAGAAGACACAATAATTTATCAAAATTTTAATCAGCAACCGGTGCAATACGGGAGTTTGTATCAAATCATTAGCATTGATGTTCTCTTTGTTCTTAAACCTTATTGAGATGATTTTTTCCATTTATATGGAGTAAATTCCATTAGGATGTTGACAGATACAATGCTTTGATAACTTGATTAGAGATTCGATTATTGATAATTGTTGAAATTAAATGATGGAGTTTTAATTTGTATTGTGGAGTTATTTATTATTTTGCTTAATCGAAAGAAGAGTTTGATATTGAATTTCCTTACATCTTATGCTCTAGTTTGAATTCGTGATTCAAATAGGTAATCGAAAGAGATCTTGAATTGTTAATCAAACTAGAAAATAAGGAAATATTCGTGAGAAGTTACCCTTTAAATCATACCCATCATTTTATTGTTGCAATTGCTTACCGTGCTTCGGTTGGATTAATTATTGAATTTAATATTTAATCGAAAGGGGAACATTAACTTCAAGTGTAATCTGATTATCTGTTGAATTCGTGAGAATCAACAGTATTATAGAGTGAACTAACTCAAGAATTGGATCCTGAGTCGATTATCTTTCAACTATCTAGTCAATTATCCTATTTTTCTCATTGATATTTCTTCGCTGCTCATCTGTTGTCTTTTGTAATTAATTGTTAATTGCTTAATTTTTAGTAGTTAATCGTAGTAATAGTCGTCAAATAAAGTGTTAACTTTTCTGGATAGTAATCAACTGAAGATTATTCGAACACTATTTAAATATAATCCCTGTGAAGATGATAATCAAACTATATTATCTTTGACTAGCGAGCAATAATTTTATTTTGTGTTTTGAGCTCGTCAAATTTTGGCATCGTTGTTAGGGATTTGCAGTCAATAGTGTTTAAAATAGTTTGTAGTACTAATTCAGGATCCAATTTTACTTTAGTTTATTCACGTTTCTCACTTGTGTGTAGGATACAGGTTTGGTTATTCTGGTGTATGACTCAATTTTCTTCAAAGAAAGTAATACCCTACGAACTAGAGTTTGAAAAACACCTGCGACAACTGAGAAAAGAAAAAGAATTAACAAAAAAATTCTTATGTCATACTTCGACTCAAGATAACATGGCAAACACGGAGATTGATGAAGTAGACTTAGCTGCATGGATAGCAGCTGAAACAGCCCGGATAGTTGCTGAGGAGACTGTCAAAGATGGTGGGGGTCGAAGATTCAATTTAAATTGACCCTTGGTTGAAGACCAGTTCGAGAATGCAGCACCCAAGATTGGAAGATCATTGGGTGACTATGCCAGACCAGTTTACAATCAAGGACTGTCAAGTGTTAGACCTCCACCCATAGCATCAAACATCTTTGAGTTGAAGCAAGTCTTGCTTCAAACCATCCGAAACAACTGCATCTTAAGAGAAAATGTGAATGAAGATCCAAATACTCACTTAATGGAATTTGAAGAAATCATAAACACCTTCCAGTACTATGGAGTATCAAAAGATATGGTCTACTTAAGGGAATTACCCTTTTCATTGAAAGATGATGCGAAGCACTGGCTTCGTAGCTTACCCACAGGGTCGATCAGGACATGGGAAGATATGACCAAAATTTTCTTGACAAGTACTTCTCAGCTGCAAAAACAGGGAAATTTAGAAGGGAAATCCACAATTTCTGCCAAAATGAGACAGAAACGGTTTTCGAAGCTTGGGAAAGATTCAAGGATATAGTAGAAAGTGTCAACACAATGGAATTGATTTTGTGGATGCAACTCCAGGATTTTTGGGATAAACTAACACCTTCCCCGCGACGAACTCTAAATACAGCAAATGGATGTCCACTAATGAAGAAAACTCCGGAAGAGGTTGTCTTAATCCTGGATGAATTATCTGAGGATGCTAACCAGTGGCCTGCTGAGAGTAATGACAGAAGAAAATCAGTTGGAGTTCACCAGGTGGACTCTAACACATCCATGCAACCCAGCTAGATACTATGGCTAAGGAGATAAGAAAGCTGACATTAGCCAAGGTACAGAGTGAGCCACAAGCAGCATGTGACTTTTATTGAATGGGACACCCTACACACGAATGTCAAGCTTAAGTTGAGGAAGTCAATGTTGTGGGGAATTATAATAGAGAAAACTACCAAGCTAGGAACAACTATAATGATATGGGCCAAAGACATCTAGATTTTTCATGGAGTTCACCTAGTGAGAGTTTGAACTCATGGCAGAAAAATAATCCTAGACCCCAGGGTCAAGGACCACTAGGTTTTCAGAACTAGTAAAGGCAGCAATACCAGCTATAACAGTCCAATCAGTCTAGTATGAAAGATCTCATGAAGGCATTCATCAACAAAACAGATGAAATATTTGAGACTTAGGGCATGACTATCCGGAATTTAGAAAGGCAAATGGGATAAATTGCAAATTTGTTATCTGAGAGAGCTCCTGGGACTCTACCCTCTGACACTGAAAAGAACCCAAAGAAAATAATTAAAGTTGTATCTCTGAGAAATGGAAAAATATTGGCTAACCCAGTGGTGAAAGCTAGACCCGAGGTGGTGAACAAGAAGGCTGAAACACTAAAAGAGAAAAAGAGTGAAGAGTAGAAAGGCCAGAGTAGTGGGGTACAAAAGTAGATTGAGGAAAGTAGACATATGGAAACTCTACCATTCCCTCAAAAGATGAAGCGGGAAAAACTTGACAAATATTTTCGGCGGTTCTTGGAGATGCTCAAGTAACTTTATGTGAACATTCCCTTCACAGAGGTACTCACTCAGATGCCTACTTATGAAAAGTTCTTGAAGGAAATCATGTCTAGCAAGAGAAAATTGGAGGAGACAACAGTGGTCAAGCTGAATGCCCATTGTAGTGGCATATTGCAAAATAAAATTTCCCAAAAGTGTAGTGACCCAGGAAGCTTCACCATACCATGCTCGTTGGGGAGTGAGAAATTCTATAATCCCTCTATGATTCTGGTGCTTCTATAAATCTAATGCCTTTATCTGTATTTAGGAAACTGGAAGGTGAGCTTGGAGTGATCAAATTAATACAAGTGTCGCTATAATTGGCTGACCAGATTACCTTTTTGTCTGAGGGAATATTGAGGATATTCTAATACGGGTGGACAATTTTGTGTTCCCTGTAGAATTTACTATGGTGAATATAGAGGTGAACAAGGAGGTGCCTCTAATTCTAGGGAGGCCATTTTCATGTACATGCAGAGTTATTCTTTATATCTACAAGGGGAAGCTTATACTCAGAGTGGGCAATGAGAAAGTGGTGTTCCAGATGAAGAGGATGATGAAATACCCAGTGATGAGACGTCTACCTACTCGTGCTTCAAGATAGATGTTGTTGGGGAATTGGTTGAAAAATACAAGTTTGACAAGCTTGTGTAAGAAACTCTAGAGAGGTGTATTACTCAATATAGCACAGTGGAGGGTGAAAATCCTAAAATAAAGAAAGAAGCTGAAGCTCTTGAAATTGAGGATTAAGTGGTTGATGAGGAGAAACTAAAAGAGGAGGCTTCTAAGCCTATTATAGAATTGAAAGTCCTCACTACTCACTTAAAATGTGCTTTTCTTGAAACTAACAATTTTCCTGTGATTATTTCTACTTACTTGACAGGTATACATGAGCAAAAGCTGGTAGAGCTGGTGAAAAAGAACAAGAAGGCCATTGGCTGGAGTAAAATTAATATTCAAGGAATCAGTCTAGCCATTTGCATGCACTAAATTCTGCTGGAAAAAAATAGCAAGCCAGTGGTGTAGCCCTAACACAAGTTGAACGAAAATTTGGAGGACGTAGTGCATAAGGAGATCATCAAAATACTATATGCGGAAGTAATTTTTTTCCATCTCTGATAGCTAGTGGATTAGTCCAGTGCAAGTTATACCTAAGAAGGGGGCATGACAGTAGTGAAGAATGAAGACAACGAATTGATCCCCACAAGAATAGTCACTGGGTGAAGAATGTGTATTGATTCTAGAAGGCTGAATGATGCAACAAGGAAGGAACTTCTCACTTCCCTTTATTGATCAAATGCTCGAGAAAGGGATGGACATGGATGTTATTGCTTCTTGGATGGGTACTCAGGCTACAATAAGATACCCATTACCCCAGAAGATGTTGAGAAGACCACATCCACTTGTACGTCGGGTATTTTTGCTTATCAGAGGATGCCATTTGGGTTGTGTAATGCACATGCCACTTTTCAGAGGTGCATAATATCTATATTATCCAATTTAAACGAGAAGTGTCTAGAGGTATTCATAGATGATTTCACTCTCTTTAGTGATGACTTTGAGGATTGATTGAAGAATTTAGAGCTCGTGCTTGAATATTGTGAAGCCACTCACTTAGTTATTAACTGGAAGAAGTGTCATTTCATGGTAAAAGAGGGTTTTATCCTGGTCCACAAAGTGACTGCACATGGAATTGAAGTTGATAGAGCTAAGGCTAATGTAATTGCTAGGCTCCCTCCACCGACTTTTGTGAAAAACATAAGGAGTTTCTTGGGACATGCCGGGTTCTATATGAGGTTCATCAAAAACTTTTCCAGCATTACTAAGTTGTTGATTGCATTGCTAGCGAAAGATGTCAAGTTTGTTTTCACTGTGGAGTGCGTAAGATCATTCGAATTGATAAAGAAAAATATTGTAAGTGATCCTATTATGGTGACACTTTATTGGAGCCATCCATTTGAGATAATATGTGATTCTAGTAATGTAGATGTGGGTGTAGTTCGGGGGCAAAGAAAAGATAAGATGTTTAGGCTCATTTACTATGCAAGTAGGGCTTTGAATAATGCTCAAGTCAACTATGCCACTACTAAGAAAGAGTTCTTTGATGTGGTCTTTGATTTTGACAAGTTTAGATCAGATCTAGTGGGGAGTAAAGTGATTGTACACACTGATCACTCTGCCTTGAAATACCTATTGAGTAAGAAGGAGTCCAAGCCGCATCTGATGTGGTGGGTGGTGTTGCTCCAAGAGTTTGACTTGGAGATCAAAGATAGGAAGGGCACAAAAAATCAAGTTGCAGATCATCTATCTCGACTTGAGAGACCTCCGGTTCAAACAGTTGAAATAAAGGAAGAGTTCCCTAATGAGAAGATTTTCTCCATTGCCGCGATCTCTGAAAGACCGCCTTGGTATGCTGATGTAGCCAACTTTTTGTCTTGTGGATGGTTTCCTCACGAACTCTCTCATGATCAAAAAAGGAAGCTTCAAGGTAAGGCAAAAAGTTATTTTTGGAATGATCCTTTCTCGTTTAAACTGTGAGCAGATGGTTTGATTTGAAGGTGTATGCCTGAAGGAGAGATGCCAAGCATTCTTTCATTATCATTATGGAGTAGCTGGAGGACACTATTGTGGAAATCACATTGTAGGGGTCATGGAACCCAGTTTCTATAGGCATACTTTGTAAAAGGCGCATAGGTGTTTGTAGCTACATGTGACAAGTGTCAAAGGGTAGGTAACAATAGAAAGAGTAATGAGATGCCACTAAAATCCATTCTGGTATGTGAAATCTTTTACCTTTGGGGCATTAACTTCATGGTCTCATTCTCACCGTCTCATTCTTATGAGTATATCCTAGTAGCCGATGACTATGTCTCTAAATGGGTCGAAGTAATTCCTAATAGGACCAATGATGCTTGGGGTTATGTGTGAGTTCTTACATAATAATATCTTTTCCCGCTTTGGGACACCTCGAGTGATTATCAATGACAATGGTTCGCACTTTGTGAACAAGTAGTTCGTTGCATTGCTGTCTAAGTATAGGGTCACAGACAAAATAGAAACCACATACCATGCCCAAACTAGTGGGCAAGTTGAAGTGGCTAACTCTGATCTTAAACGAATTTTTGAAAAAACGGTTAGTGCTTCTCGTAAGGATTAGCTTGTAAAGTTGGATGAAATTCTATGGGCATACAGAACTGTGTTCAAAACAATCATAGGGACTTTACCATTCAAACTATTGCATGAAAAATCATGTCGCATACCCGATGACATAGAGCATAAAGCTTCTGGGCAATTAAGATGATTAATCTTGATCTTAGTCTTACAGGTGAACATAGGTTGGCGCAGAAGAATGAATTAGAAGATTTTAGACTGGATGAGTATGAAAATGTGTGAAATTTTAAGGAAAAGACAAAAATGTGGCATGATCTCCTAATTAAGCTAAAGGAGTTTCATGAAGGGGTAGAGTCTTACTATACAATAGTAGACTTAGTTTGTTCCCCGAAATATCCAAGTCAAGATGGACAAGTTCGTATATGGTGAAACATGTCTCACCGTATGGGCCCATTGAAATCTAAGATGAGAAAGGGAATGAAAGTTATAAGGTGAATGGGCACAGGTTAAAACCGTACCTTGTTGGGGGATTTGACAAGCAATCCTCTAGAATCATGATCAAATGAGCCTAAGTGATAAAGTCAAGATGACGACTATAACTCAGAACTAGGGGTGGCAAAGGGGCGAATCGGGTCGGATATGAGCGGGTCAAAATAAGTAATTTTAAAAATGAATAAATTATCTGACCCGACCCGTATTTAAACGGATAAAAAATGGGTTTATCCGGCGAATAATATGGATATTCATATTATCCATGGCTTCTTAAATATGATCATTTATGATAGAATTTCTAGTCTTCCAAACTTGAGGAACTCCAATTTGAGGCTTTACAAATGTAAAAATTAAACACATTAGTTATCCATTGGTTATCCATTTGGTTAATCATTTTCTAAGTTGACAGTATGGTTCTTTATCCATATTCGACCCATTTTTAAATAGTTCATTATCCAATCTATTTTTTGATGGCTAATATGAGTGGATAATTTATTTTTTAACTATTTTTCCACCTCTACACAGAACTACTTCTGTCCCTTTTTCTTGCTTTTGTAGAATAGTTAGATAATTGTAGTGTAGGATTAGAGTTTAGGAGTTTTGATTATTATTTGAACATGTATGAGCATGAACTGGACATACAATAAGTACATAATAAAGTTGGGGCGAAACTCATAGGCTAAAACGTGAAAAAAATGGAAACTCTGAGAAAAATGGCCTAGCGCACCGCATGGGGAGCTGCGCTAGGCCAAAGGGTCGACTCTGACAAAAACATAGCTCTCTAAACTTCTCCACTGCCATTTCATATGGAGCTCCGCATCCCGCGACGCTGCTGTATAATTTTTGTCGACCAGATTAAAAATAAGAATTTTTTTTGAAAAAGTTAAAAAATATGGACGCCTAGTTCTACGCTAACCCACGTTCCCCCCTTTTTTCTCCTTTATTCTTTTAATCTCCTCTGTCATTACACTCTAACTCAACTCCCAAAATCTTTTTTCTTCTCCAATTTCTTCCATACCCACCTCCCATCACTCCCATCCATCTTCAAGGTAAGTTTTTCCTCTCATCTCTTCTCTTTCTTTTAGTACTGAACTATAGTATTTAAGTAGTTTTACTTTAGTTCAACCAAATCCTAGATAGTTGTAGTTGTGCTAATTTTTTTAGTTTCTTTGCTTATTATGGCCGAAATTGTGCTTAACTTGCGAGATTTTTATTGTTCCTATGATTGTAGAGGATTTTTAGTATGTCTTGGTGCTTATTGCATTATTTTGTGACGGAGTTTGGTGGGGTGTTTTTGTGCAAAATTGGAGGTTTATTAGTGTGGTGGTTGTTGTTGGGCGGTTTATTGGTGTTGTTGTGAAATGATCCTAGACCGATTGAAGTTAAAATTATGAGTTGAACTTGATGAGTACAATATGTTTGATAAAATTTCCCAATGACATAGAGGGTGAAGTTGTGCTTAATTAGAGGATTTGTTATGAGATAATGTGATACATGATGATAAGTGTGGGGTAGGAGGTCATGTTCTTATGCTGTGAAACTTTAATGTGTTAGCCCCGAGTACTAATCAAATGACCATCCCATGCTAATGTGTTCCTAGGTGCTAATTGGGGTGTCTAATTCATGCTAAGTACTTGTGTAGTGTTGTATTGTAACTTCTTAATTTTGTTAGTGGTAAATTAGAAAAACTTCTTATTCTTCTTTTATTAGTTGTTAGTTTAGCTTCTTGATTTTATATTTTACACTAGTGTAGTCCATGATTATGTTGTTGCAATATTATGTTGGTGATTAGGTGGGTTGTTGATTGCTTTTAGCGCATTTTCAATGGGGTAGTCTGAGTCTCCGATATATATTGTACTTGTGAACATGCCAATAACATAAGTGTAGGGTGGTTACCCTCATTTGATCTTGTTTTTGTTTTAAGTGTTGGGGCTAATTTTATTCGTCTTATGCAGGTACAATGTCTCGTCATCCTAGCAAATGTTCTAATACAGGTTCCTCCGAGGTTGCCTCTAGTAGCCGTCGAGGAGGTAGGCGGGCACCTCCCCCTCCCCAGTGGAGGAGGAAGAGGAGCTCATTGATCCAGTTGTGGATGTAGTACTGGGCTGCAAGTATGGAATTTGGACTTTGCCAACTCATGCTAGGATGTGGTATCAGACTTTTGTTCTAGCGGTGAGTCCCGACCTGCAAGTTAGTATTGATGATGGCAAGCTAGCCAGGAAGTACTCGGGGATTTGTAACAATATTAGATACCTGGATTTTGAAAGCTTGTTTCATTCTGATTAGTCGGTGAACGTGAACATGGTGAAGGAGTTCTACGCTAACTGGCAACCTGAGGCCAGTTAAGATTCGGTGTATGAACTGGAGGTGAGAGGTAAGATGATTCCCTTTTTTCTCATGGGTAATAAATCAAATCATGGGGTTCATAGAGCATTCTCATAAGTTGTTCCTGAGGTTGCTATGTCGGTCCCCCTATCCTGATATTAGAAGCCAGCAATGTGGCACGGGTTCTCTTGCCACATGGACGCGAGATGCTAATAAGTTCCATAAAGACATGAAGAGGTGCATTTCCAGTATCCCACTAAAGTCATTCTCCGGTTGATTAATGCAAAGATCATACCTACCCAGAACAATAATGATGTCACCGGGTTGAATGTGTGTCTCCTTTATGCCATCTTGACTCGGATGAAGTTTGATTAGAGCAAGATTATGCTTGAGCACATGGCTTGAGTAAGACCATATGGGCCCTACTGCCTGTATTTCCTGAGCATTATCACTCGGCTTTTGATGACGCACCATGTGGAGGAGGAGTTCCATTATGACTAGACGATTCCAGTGATGTAGCCTCTCAAGGCCTTTGATGTCACAGTTGTGACAGACGCCCCCTTCTATTGTTGTTCCTATGGGTAATAGATTATTTCATGTTGAGGAGAACACTGTAGCTGCTATTTGCTGATATGCGCCTTCGGGCAACTCAGGGGGAGACTGACTTAGCAGAGCTGCAAGAGGACCACCCCCTCTTCACGGTCACTCAACAATGGTTGGGCTTGGCAGATGGCACACAGATGCCACCAAATGAGGATGTAAAATATATTCCCTCCGATGATGAGGAGTACTTGCACACCTTTAAGGGTGTTGATGAGGAGTAGTCTAAGGGCCTCAAAGGAGTTATCTTTTTTACTCTCATTTCTACTGTTTTGCATTGGGGACAATGCAATTTCTTAAGTATGGGGTGAGGTGCTCCTATTTATTTGTATTTGTTTTTTTTCTATTTGCCAATTTGCTTTGTTTGATTTGTTTATTTCTTTCTTAGACAATATGATATGTAACTTATAACTCTGAACTCTATCTACCTGTTATTATTAGTAATGAATTGTTTAGTTTCAACTCTTCCCGGTGATGTATTTCCTCGATTGGCTTCTTAAGGGATTTGAAGTCAAACGAGAAACATACAAAAATATCAAATAATTTGAAAATAAAAAAATATGTCTTTATTTTTTGTATATATATTCAACTTCTCCTTTATTTTTTTGGGATGCGGTTCTTTTCCAAGGATTTTAACTGAATCGGATATATTTTTTTTTTAGTTTTATAGGAATATAGAATCTTGAGCCATAGCTCTAATTTGAAGCAATTTTCCTCAATTGCATATCCCTTGAGAGTGGTGAGTGCCTTAGTTGTGACGCCTAGCCTTAGTTCTTGAATCTTAGATAAGTGCCTTAAATTGTTGATTGTGACTATGCTTAACTGCTTTGACTAGAGAGTCGGGATAGATCCGATCCTATGTGAGTTATGTGCCAATATATAAGTGAGATTTTTCTTGATTCTGTGCATGTCCGTTGATGTCTAGAACTTGCCCCGTGTGATTGAAAAGATAGTAGTCCTGTTCAGTCTAAGAAGTGATATAGGCATTTCTTTGTGAGCCAATTACATGCATGTGATCTGCCTAATTATTTATCCTAGTTAGCTCTTTTGAGCCTGTAATCCTATTTTCTTTGGTAACTACACTACAATCCTTACCATTTTGTTTGAATTGACTATCCGTTTGAACCGTTTACCTCTCTTGAGCACTTGATATATTTATGAGCTTGTTAAAATCTAAGTGGAGGTATGGTTGAGTTTTCGAATGGAACTATAGAAATGGAGAAGGGTGCACAGTTTGAAAAAATAATTGTGAGAGCCACTTGTAAGGAATTGTAAAAAAGGAGAAAGAAAAGGAAAAAAATTGGTATTTGTATATATTAGAAAGAAAATTATTCCTTGCTAGTGGTAAATCTTACTTTGCCTGTGCTTAAGGAAATTGGGAGCTTAGTGTTAATATGATGTGACAGTTGGGGATTGGTTCAACACAAGTGTGAGGTTTGAATTATTAATGTATGTATATTAAAGTACTCTGGAAGTGTAACCACTATATCCATATGTATCTTACCCAACTCGCAGCCTACGTAACAACCAAAATAATATCCTACTTGATATTTGACTGAATAAGCTAAATTAGTGGAGTATTCCACTACGGGAAAGCCTATGGTACGTTCTCTGTGGTGCATGAATTTTATTTCTGAGAGAGAGAGAGCGAATTTTTTCTATCTTGAGTTCCTATTCTTTCTTGAATTTTATTGTGTGGAATTAATCTCTATTGTTTGTGTAAGGGCACATGATTTGCGAATATAAGGTAAAGTCCTTGACCTCTGTGTTAGAGTAAGTGAACAGATTATGAAAAATGCGTGACGCTTTTGAGTCGAGTCTTGAAGCTAGGATGTTATGGTATGGTGCTTAGTTTATCTGGCATAATGTGTTTGGAAAGTTGTTTGATGAAAAGGTCGTCCCTATGTGAAGTACAGTTTAATTGCTCGAGGACGAGCAATGATCTAAATATGGAGTATTGATGGTAGGCTAGAAACCCATGTTTTAGCAGTAGTATTACATTCTAATTACTGAATTTTACTTGTGTTTGAGCTTAAATGATAGTGAATTACACTTATTGCGTGTTTATGCCTTGCAGGAAACGATTCTAAGCTATTAAGGTAAATTGGATATAAATCAAATAAGTTGGAGCTTTGAAGTCTGAGTGGAAGCCTAGAAAAGTAAGTCAGGATCACGTTCGGGGGTTGAGGACTAAGTCCAGATGTCAAAAAGTGGACAACACTATTTACTCTGTGAAAACCTCACAGCCGCATCGCATAGAGCGCAGCACGGCGCGACAGTGTAAAATAGGGGATGTCGGGCTTTTGCATGGTCTCTGAATTTCTTCACAAGCGCGTCGCATGGCGCGGGGCAGGTGTACAAAATTGTTAGAGTAATTTCCTATTTCGGTTAGGAAAGGTAGTTTCGTCAGGGCTTGTTTCTACATGGTATAAATACACCAAAAACATAATTTTTGGAGGACTTTTGACCTACAAAATATTAGAGAACCAACCAAGGCAAGAAGACTCAAGAATTCATCAATATTTCAACCAACAATCGGTGCAATACGGGAGCTTGTATCGAATCATTAGCATTGATGTTTTCTTTGTTCTTAAACCTTATTGAGATGACTTTTTCCATTGCTATGGAGTAAATTCCATTAGGGTGTTGCATAGACGGTGCTTTGATCACTTGAATAGAGATTCGATTCTTGATAATTGGTGAAATTAGTTGATGGATTTTTAATTTATATTGTGGAGTTATTTATTATTTTGCTTAATTGAAAGAGGAGTTTGATATTGAATTTCCTTACATCTTATGCTCTAGTTTAAATTCGTGATTCAAATAGGTAATCGAAAGAGCATCCCGAATTGTTAATCGAACTAGAAAATGGGGAAATATTCGTGAGAAGTTACCCTTTAGATCATACTCATCATTTCATTGTTGCAGCTGTTTAACGTGCTTCAATTAGATTAGTTACTGAATTTAACATTTAATCGAAATAGGAACATTAACTTCAAGTGTAATCTGATTATCTGTTAAATTCGTGAGAATCAACAGTATTGTAGAGTGAACTAACTCAAGAATTGGGTTTCGAGTCAATTATCTTTCACCTATCTAGTCAATTACCCTTATTTCTCTCATTGATATTTCTTCATTGCTCATCTATTATCTTTTGTGATCAATTATTAATTGCCTAATTTTTAGTAGTTAATTGTAGTAATAGTCATCAAATCAAGTGTTAATTTTTCTGGATAGTAATCAACTGAAGATTATTCAAATATTATTTAAATTCAATCCTTGTAGAGACGATGATTAAGCTATACTATCTTTGACTTGTGAGCAATAATTTTGTGTTGTGTTTTACGCTCGCCACCCACTAACACTTAATTTCAGCTATTTTATTGGTCGTTAGACCATATATTTTAATAATAACTGCGGACACACTCACAATTTAATTGATTGACATACACATGTTGTGTGTGTGTGTGTTTGTATGTAATTTAAAATATTCTATAAGTAATTATTTGTATTACATTGACACACTTGTCAAAAAGTTGGAAAGGGTGTAGTGGTGCTACCTACTCATTTGGTTAAAATTATGAATGTGTCGCTATTAATAAAGGCCGGGCAAAAATTTGAAGTGTATAGGTTCGAAACAACATAACCCTTTTTTTTTATTTGGGTGCAAAATTGTGAAGACGAGTCCTTTTTCTTTTGTATTTGTTAAAAAATGTAATAAAATGCGTTGCTTTCAAGGGGTCTCAAACTTGCGTGTTTTCCATGAGAACCCACAGCCCTTACCGCTGAAAATAGACATCTTTTGTTATTGGGTTTGGCGTGACATATTTTTATTTAAGTCGTAAAATTTTTAATACAAATACAGGGTTCAGGAAAAAGTTATTGGGTTTGCTACACCCACTACTGTAGCTCCGCCCCGGCTGTTAATGCCAGTGGCAGATCTATGTCGAAAATTTGGGTGCTTAAGCACCCATTAACCTTAACTTGGGATAGGTATAATTCCATAGAAAACTTAACGAAATGGGTATAAATTATCAGAAAGCACCCACATAACAGAACTACTGGTGGGTGCTTTGGTGAAGAAGGAGTCCTGGAAGCTTAGTAATGTTTGAAGGCGGGAGTTCGATTCTCAGCAATAATATTTTTTTCAACCTTTGAGCACCCAGGAACCTAATATTCTAGATCCGCCACTAGTTAATGCACTAACTCACCTACTATGCTGAGTCGCTGACAATCGATGCCTTTGTCCAAACGTCAAAGGCACTGTGTTTTACATTGTTCATGGTGAAGGAGTTCTACGCTAACTGGCAACCTGAGGCCAGTTTAGATGCGGTGTATGAACTGGAGGTGAGAGGTAAGATGATTCCCTTTTTTCTCATGGGTAATAAATCAAATCATGGGGTTCATAGAGCACTCTCATAAGTTGTTCCTGAGGTTGCTATGTCGGTCCCCCTATCCTGATATTAGAAGCCAGTAAAGTGGCACGGGTTCTCTTGCCACATGGACGCGAGATGCTAATAAGTTCCTTAAAGACATGAAGAAGTGCATTTCCAGTATCCCACTAAAGTCATTCTCCAGTTGATTAATGCAAAGATCATACCTACCCAGAACAATAATGATGTCTCCAGGTTGAATGTGTGTCTCCTTTATGCCATCTTGACTCGGATGAAGTTTGATTAGAGCAAGATTATGCTTGAGCACATGGCTTGAGTAAGACCATATGGGCCCTACTGCCTGTATTTCCTGAGCATTATCACTCGGCTTTTGATGACGCACCATGTGGAGGAGGAGTTCCATTATGACTAGACGATTCCAGTGATGTGGCCTCTTAAGGCCTTTGATGTCACAGTTGTGACAGACCCTCCTTCTATTGTTGTTCCTATGGGTCATAGATTATTTCATGTTGAGGAGAACACTGTAGCTGTTATTTGCTGATATGCGCCTTCGGGCAACTCAGGGGGAGACTGACTTAGCAGAGCTGCAAGAGGACCACCCCCTCTTCACGGTCACTCAACAATGGTTGGGCTTGGCAGATGCCACACAGATGCCACCAAATGAGGATGTAAAATATATTCCCTCCGATGATGAGGAGTACTTGCACACCTTTAAGGGTGTTGATGAGGAGTAGTCTAAGGGCCTCAAAGGAGTTATCTTTTTTACTCTCATTTCTACTGTTTTGCATTGGGGACAATGCAATTTCTTAAGTATGGGGTGAGGTGCTCCTATTTATTTGTATTTGTTTTTTTTCTATTTGCCAATTTGCTTTGTTTGATTTGTTTATTTCTTTCTTAGACAATATGATATGTAACTTATAACTCTGAACTCTATCTACCTGTTATTATTAGTAATGAATTGTTTAGTTTCAACTCTT
The DNA here is from genome assembly GCA_026770625.1 of Nicotiana glauca. NCBI lineage: Eukaryota > Viridiplantae > Streptophyta > Magnoliopsida > Solanales > Solanaceae > Nicotiana > Nicotiana glauca. The sequence continues at coordinate 91,832 of MU769633.1, forward strand.
CCCGGTGATGTATTTCCTCGATTGGCTTCTTAAGGGATTTGAAGTCAAACGAGAAACATACAAAAATATCAAATAATTTGAAAATAAAAAAATATGTCTTTATTTTTTGTATATATATTCAACTTCTCCTTTATTTTTTTGGGATGCGGTTCTTTTCCAAGGATTTTAACTGAATCGGATATATTTTTTTTTTAGTTTTATAGGAATATAGAATCTTGAGCCATAGCTCTAATTTGAAGCAATTTTCCTCAATTGCATATCCCTTGAGAGTGGTGAGTGCCTTAGTTGTGACGCCTAGCCTTAGTTCTTGAATCTTAGATAAGTGCCTTAAATTGTTGATTGTGACTATGCTTAACTGCTTTGACTAGAGAGTCGGGATAGATCCGATCCTATGTGAGTTATGTGCCAATATATAAGTGAGATTTTTCTTGATTCTGTGCATGTCCGTTGATGTCTAGAACTTGCCCCGTGTGATTGAAAAGATAGTAGTCCTGTTCAGTCTAAGAAGTGATATAGGCATTTCTTTGTGAGCCAATTACATGCATGTGATCTGCCTAATTATTTATCCTAGTTAGCTCTTTTGAGCCTGTAATCCTATTTTCTTTGGTAACTACACTACAATCCTTACCATTTTGTTTGAATTGACTATCCGTTTGAACCGTTTACCTCTCTTGAGCACTTGATATATTTATGAGCTTGTTAAAATCTAAGTGGAGGTATGGTTGAGTTTTCGAATGGAACTATAGAAATGGAGAAGGGTGCACAGTTTGAAAAAATAATTGTGAGAGCCACTTGTAGGGAATTGTAAAAAAGGAGAAATAAAAGGAAAAAAATTGGTATTTGTATATATTAGAAAGAAAATTATTCCTTGCTAGTGGTAAATCTTACTTTGCCTGTGCTTAAGGAAATTGGGAGCTTAGTGTTAATATGATGTGACAGTTGGGGATTGGTTCAACACAAGTGTGAGGTTTGAATTATTAATGTATGTATATTAAAGTACTCTGGGAGTGTAACCACTATATCCAT